>JAGDQP010000495.1:41618-159180 GCA_022664845.1 Lepisma saccharinum | reverse complement strand
AATTGCGCGTGATTGGCTGTTACAGTATCAGGACCATAAACACTATTCACATTTGCAGCCGCCTGGCTTGCGTTTTCGCCTTTATCGAAGAAAAACTGTAAAATATAGCGTATTTTCTCTTTGCTAGTGTCCATTTTGACGCGCGCTCACACAACACTGAGTCAACTCATCACAACTATCTGAACAGTGTTTGTAGTACGCAATCTCATCGTTTGAACGCCATCTCGTTGAACCCGATCGGACTTATACAACGCGAGCTACAGATCACTGAAGCCATCTATTGGCAAAATAATGGATTACTTTTTACTACACCAGATATAACATTTGGGGAAATATAGACCTTTCAGTGGAGTTTTCAAAACATTTTGCAAGTTAAAACTGAAAACTGTTTTCCTAAACCTGAATTATCTTCTAAAGTTTTCTGTCGCTTGCCAATAACGAATATATCCACTGAGAGGTCACTTTCTAAGTCGAAACTGATTTGATATCTACAGTGGGAATAGGAGGGACCGAACAGACGGCTTGCCAATAATTGCCAGCGAATAGGGACATCTCCATTGATTATGAAAAAGTGGTTGACATGTTTGCTCCTTATAAGGATATTGATTACGACAAAACTGATTATTTAGTGACACTAATATGTGAAATGCTACAAATGTTGAGTACTGCTAAAATTCAATATTTGCCACATATCTAACTGGTCGTCGTTGGTGTGTCATACAGCGCCAATTCAGTCTGGTGTCCACTCACATTTTTATTTTCCTTTTACTACAAAAATGTTAGTGTTACGAACTATGATGTACGCTTAGACGCGGCGAATGTACCAATCAGTGTACCTCTAGATATTTTAGTTTTTTTTTCTGCTGTGAATAAATTTTGTGACCCTTAAAAATAAATACGTTTCCTTTCTAAAATTAAAGAATACCTATGAAATGCAGCATTTGAAAATACACTGTCTTTTCTTGGGGTGGGTCAACCTAAAGGGGGGTGGGTCCTGCTGAGGTAAGACTTGCATGACCTCTTTCGAAATGAATGGGCGCCACTGTGTATGTATCATGTATATGTACTTAGATGGATTATTTTTTAAATGTCACTATCACAAGTCACAAGAAGACATATTTAATTGTGCTAAAGACAAGCCTAAATATCAATGCGATTGATGGCATTGCGTTGCACCAACAAGAGAGTCTATATCAGAGTTGAAGTTTGTTAATTTTAGCTTCAAATCGCTCTTTACATAAAATCTGTTTGTGTATTCTTTTAAACTAAAAAAAAAAATGGACGTTAACATAAATAAGTTGTAGTAAATCATATCAAGTGTCTCAATATTAGTTTGGGTATTTCTGGGTATTTTCCTTGTACATTAATCCAGAATGGAATTAAACTTGTTTCTTTGAAAACCATTTCCAAGCACGAGTCACACGATAATTAATGAGCCTTCTTCAGCTCATTTCCAGTCTCGCTTGTTTTACACGCTTGTATTTATCTTACAATGTTTCAACCGTGTTCTCATATCTTCCAACCTTAATTTATCTCATTTCTCGACGTCATACAACGATCAAATTTTGCACAGCGACGTAAGTCGGATGACAATACAATATTCCATTATTTATTTCATCGACACAACAGGCCTTAATGCCTATTTATAGCGTCTACAATAATTGTTACATTTAATGACACAAATAATAGAACATCTATACCCTTTTTCTTGTCCAAAAAGTTTCTTTCTCTTTCTCTTTTTTTACAATATATTCTGTATTAATCTTTTGTACAGTTCTTCCGAATTTCCAAATATGTCCAAATTTGTACAATTCTTACCTATTGCATTATAATTAGCACTAGTTCTCCATGTAGGTGACACATTTAATACGTTTGTACGAGCTTTTCTGCAATAGAATAGGCCACTATTTCCCTCGCGCGTTCTGAGGGATGGGACCTTAATAATTATTTTTGCAATTAATTCGGTACAGTCTATTTTATTGTGCAAAAGTCTGTACAAGAAAAGTAAGTCGTTTAATGTTCGTCTTTGATCAAGTTTCTGAAATGTAAAATTATCAATTAAATTGTTGTAAGATTCGTATTTCGGGTAGAAACCAGTCCGCTTGTATGTGAGAAAACGTAAAAAATTGCTTTGTACATGTTCAATCTTCCGACAACTAGCTTTGTTACGTTCATATGTTTCTACATATTTATATATTTTAAAAGTATGTTCCTAATTTATTTAGTAAGGACTTCTTTATCCTAAAATACATTCTAGCCCGCAGCGATGTTTTGTTTGACTGGTTGCAGAACAGTTTAGGATTTGGGTGATAAAACATCAGCTTACAATACACAAGGTATCCAACAAGGTATCCACATTAAAAAGTATCCAACCACCGAAATAACTCGAAAAAATAAAAATAAAAATAAACACTTTTAGAAATGCTTTTCTTTTTTAAAAAAAAGAATTAAAACAATTCGTACTGAAAAGTAAAAAAAATAATTTTGTTTTCAAGAAAATTACTTTCAAAATTATTCCATTTATGCATGACTAAAAGAAAAATATGGGGCGCGCTAACTGATGAATTTATAAAGTGATTGTATATGAGAGCGCGGCTCATGTTTTTCTTTTTAGTAATGCAAAAATAGATGTTTTAAAAAAGAGTAATTTTCTTGGAAACAAAATAATTTTTCACTTGTTTTATTTTTAAAAAGAAAAAGCATGTTTTTGGAAAGTTATTTTTATGATCTTCTTCAAAGATATTTCTGATCTATTAGTTTCTCTCATCAATTTTAGGAAAGTAACTCCTAAAACCAGGGTCATTACTATTTTTTTGCCATAACATACAAATAATTTTGCTTATACCATTTTACTTATGCCATCTTTCGATAAATACAATAAATGTTGAGGCTGGTATCTATGAATGACCCCAATCTAATAGGTAGTTGCTGGGAGTTTTGAAATTGTAAAAATTGTGCTGTAGTTCTAAACAACACTCTCAGTCCCTGGCTACTTTTGTAGTTTATAACAACACTGCATTTTCACGTAGTTATTCCTAAATATTTTTTTAAAGTTTTTTCGTTAAAGTAGTAATATGCGTTCGTTATATTTTTACAACAAACAAAATTTATTAATATATTTTTGTTGACCTGATAGGTTATCCTCGACACACCAAAACATCACTCACGACCCATCAGTGGGTCACAATCTATAGTTTGGGAACCGCTGTCGTATTGCATTACGCAGCTCTATAATTATTTTTAAAGAAGTGCAGGCTGATAATAAAATATTTTTCTTATTATACATATTACAAACTTTGCCGATGCTAAATTATTTGAAAACTCACCACGTTTCAGGTGGTGTTGATGTGGTTAAGAAAACACACAGTGTGCAACAAACCTGAAATTTATTTGAATTTGGAAAAAGTTCTGGTGGTATCATGAGACACAATAACCAAAATTGGCTCAAAGGAACGTTTGGACAAATTACTGTAAGTACCTCCTGATATTAAAAGCATACAATTCTGGTGTACGAGGTTCAAATCAATAGAAAATGGGTTTGATCATACACTGAAAGGGCGTCCATGGACATAGAAAAGTAACTGTAGAGATAATGCAAAACAAAGTTTTGTATTGTTTATTAGTTCCAAGAATATCAACCTGACGTGATTTTTCAGGAGGAATTTAGCATCATAGCAATGGTGTTTAGAAGTTAGTGCATGTGTTGATGAAACATTGTCAGAGTGCTGGATCAGTCGGGAAGGACAGACAGCTTGTCCTTCTCGCTCGCCTGAGATAACCTAACGTGACTTTCTCTGTGGGGGTTATGTCAAAGCCATCGCACAGAAATCACCTGTGCTAGATACTGAGACATTGAAGAACAGGATATCAACTTCAATTACGATGACAAATACACGGACAAAATTCGAATTTCGCCTAGATGTGATCCGTGCAACTAAAGGTGCTCACGCGGAGCAGTACTCATAATTTTACAAGAAAACCTATTCGGCGATCTAACTAAATTGTTCATAATTGAATAATGTTATACCACGACAGGATCTTTTACCAAAAAAAAGCAAGAATGATATAAATAAATAAATTACTGACTTGTGACCGATGTCGTTCGGTCAAATATCGTCTATGATGCGTGTGTAATACTTAATAATGATACATAGTAATTTAGATAAGCGTGAGAGAAAGGGGAATATCTAAGTTAAAAATAATAAATACTTTGAGCAAGGAAGAAGTATACTAAAATGTATGAAATGGTCACATAATCACCACAGAATTATACGTGATAGAATATCCCTAAGTCCAGAAGACAAAAGAAAATATATTTACTTAAATCGCTGATCAGTTTTAATGAATTTCTCTCCCTATATTCATATGTATCTACCGAGGATGTCTTCCTCTATATTTGGAAGAAAGACGCCTTGAAGATATTCATCACGCATTTACGTAATCGAAGAAAAATAAAATAAGATTAATAATAATAATAATAACAATAATAATACTAACGAAGTCAAAACGACATGTTAAGAGCTTAAAAGTAGAAGTAAATGTATCTGATAGTATCTTTGCAGGGTAATCAACCACAATGGGACATTGATCAGCTTTAATGCGCTTCTATACAATTTCTTGCTTCCGAAATATCGCATTTTACACATATACAATCAGACCTCGTAGGATTTCCATTAGAGTTATTTCCAGGTCATTTTATACGTATCATATGTAAATATTGATTTATCCTTTACTAGTAGTTGCGATACATTTACTATTTCTTTCATCAACACTTTAGTCACGTAAAAGATTATAATAGCGCGATATAACATACTAAGTATCTAGTTTTATTTGGTAGGTAGTCTTACTTTAGAAAGAGTCTTTCAAACGTGCAGCACAACTGTCATTTTTCAATATTCATGCATTTTAGAGAAATATTTATGTTGTTTCAATGCCGTATCATAAGGTTGTGTAATCCTTCAAATCAGTTGCCATAATTCATTCATTTAAAGGTGAGAAGTTTAAAATATCTATGATGGTGACGGTTTCCTCAGAACTAGCCTTTTCCTAACAAAAGCTATGTCTATGATAAATTAAATCAAATCACAGCTAGTTTCACTACATTTTATAAAAATAGTACATTTTAGCCTTACAAATTGGACAAATATTTAGTAAATTCATAATAAGTGATAATCAAACCAGAAAGAAAAATAAAATAAAATAAGAAAGTATTATTTATATGATAGTAATATATACCCATGACGACTCATTTGTTATATTTTAATGTTTATTTTATATATGTAAATACTGACTTCTTTCGTAATTCGCTCATTCAATTTATTTTAGAAATGAGTAGTGTTCTTCATAACTGCTATGCAGATACAATTTGAGAGCATTAGTTTTGAAAAGTCACTTATTATGATGCAGTCAAATGCGAAATTAGTTTTTTTTTTCTCTTTTTTTCTAAATTCCAATTCATTGTATGTTGAAATTCACTCCAATCAACTGAAACACAGCGTGGTTTTCTTTCAGGAATGTGTTTACTATAATTATTCAATTTTAATTACAACACTTGTAGGTTGATACATAATACTTATTATATACAAAGAGTTCTTAATATATAAACAATTGTAATATAAAATTCATAAAAATAATTTAATTAAAACACAAACTCTTCAAGTTTTTACTCAAATGTAAAATGGACACCATTTTCACCCGAGCGATGACTAATCGCTCATCAATTGTTGTAGCCATGTTCGTTCGTGCTAGAATGTCAGTATTATCGTCATGAGTTGCTTTTGTAATCCTCTTCTTTAAATCTGTAAGGTCTACAACAGGTATATTGTGAATCACCCTTAATATTCCCAATATAGAAAAACCGAAGAACATGGTGGCCATGTAAGGGAACCATCACATCCGATACGCTGATTTGGAAACTTGCTATCAAAAAAGCATTCAAAACCCTAAGAGATGGCTCTTCGTTCTGTTGGAACATAGCCTCATTATCATTTTCAATTTCATCTGTATGGGTTAATATAGGCAGCTCAATTCTATCCAATTAAAAGTATTCAGAATTTCTCCGCTAAAGGAACAGTGCCATAACAAAGTAGATGCCATACCTCAGCTCAGATCCAATGTTAGTGGGCTATCACGTTCACAGATACATTTAATTGTCATTAACGTCCTAAATGAGCTCATCAGCTTCTAGCGACGGGACCTACCATTTCTGGTAATATGGACTCCAGACCACTTCGTTCAATGGACCCCGACAGGAAATGAACCTGTCTGTAACCACACGCAAAGAAAACGCTCTAAACTCTCGTAACCCCTATGTCATATATTCATTTTTATGTTGCGGTAAGCAAGGCAGGCGTATATATTTACATATTCTTTTCATCACACGCCTATATAAACTTCCGAGTATTCAATAGAAGCTGAAAAAATCTGAAATATTATATTAACTTTGGGTTAAAAGTTCTGGTCATTTAAAATTGTTAACAACTTTCTTTGGACCAGATAACTTTCATAGCCCACCAAATCATAAATTATAGGCTGAAAGACAAATTAGTTTAAGTCTTGCTTATTATCTAAATCATTAATGCGACAGTCTAGTTTCAAAGAATGTTTATTTTAATAAGAACAATTTAAATATGTGTTACTTATGCAGGTGTTAATTGCATAATTGATAAATACATTTTTTTAAATTTACTTTCATTCCTCCGTTTTCTACGATATCATGCAGTTTAAGCATGTAAATTAAAAAGAAAACCTTTGAGGAACACAAAATCTACGTTATGTCAAAACAAAACATCGGAAGGGGCAATATAAATAACTAATCATATTATTAAGTCCACGGGGCCCATAGCTATATCCAGTAATATAATATATTATAATAATGATGCAACAATAATAATCCGCATTGATGTAACACGCGGAACTCTTTTATACTTGTAAGCAATACTAAAACAGGAATATTTTCTGTATAGTAAATTTCATTGCTTGTTGTCGAACTTGCATATTTTATTTACGACGGAACAGAACAGAATTTTTAAAGTAAATTGCTCACAAAACATGACTGACATGAATATGTTTTAAAACACAAGTTTTAATTATTTAGATCTGTTGCACGAGTGTGATCACGAAGATCGAAATCTCTATGTAGCATTGAAAGATGAGGCCTTACTGGTGATTAAGCAGTTGAATCTACCAAAAATCTTGAGCTCACATTTCCAACTTAAAATGTATACACATATAGATATATAAAAATCCTGCTAAACTTTATTTACATATACTCCCATTTGACTTCACATTCCCAAAACTGAAAATCCCGGTCATTGGTGTAATTCTCAGTATTAAATATACTTCTAATGTTATGTAATTTGAGTTTTCAGACATTACACTTTTTAAACACTTCTGACAGATATGACGAATACTGTAGTTCCATAGTTTCTGGATAAATTGTTTGTAAAGGTGCCCATACAATATTTCTGTGATGGTTCGTTATAGAATGCTAGAAGAATTAGCAACGTAGCAATGGAATTTAGAGCAAAATAACACTACCCTGCGAATTTTGACCTTCACATCATTGTATGCTGTTGAATAGCTGACTTTTTGTGATTCAAGTGCGCTGAATCCATAACTGAAGTAATAGTTTCTCTATCCTGTCAGATTTTTGTGCAAAATATAAATTTAAATATAACATGGTATTATGTATTACTGACCTGGGAAATAATACTTTTTTTCTGTTGTCTTAAATGTGAAAGATGAATTAAACAATTTCAGCATGCTAAATTAACGACAAGGTCTGTTTCTCTCATAAACCAGAGAAAAAATATAAGATAATGAATTTTATTGTAATAAAATTCGTTATAAAATTAAAAAAAAATACACTATTTTTTTTACTAATTAAAACTTAGTAGTTTTATAGAAACATTGCCGGATTATTATTTTTTTTAATTTGTGCGGAAGAAGAGCTGTTTTTATTTATATTTTATGTTGTGTATTTTCCTTTATCAAATAGTAAGAATAGCACTACCTTCCATATCTACTAACTGCTTTTGTGTACTGAATATAGATTTATCACAGTGTTATATGTTACACTATATCCAAAGCGTTAATTTTTACTTTGAAACACTCCACTGAAGGCATGATGTACTTCTGGGCTTTAAGAACTATCCTAATACTTTTTGTCGTATCTATGTCTTAAAGAGATAGATAGAAAAGTAATGTTCAAATTAAGAATTTGCATTTAGTGAATTTCGAAGCGAAATTGCGAGATCAGGATTAGTTACATTTTCTTCCATTTCATGTCTATTATTTCCCAGGGAAAACTGAGTACACTGAACGAAAACCGCGACAGGGGGAGGTTTAAGCTTTCACGGAAATATAAACGAAACAGCAAGAAACTACCAAAGCATATAGAATTTTGTACAATACATGTGCTTTTCTTAATTACTTTAGTATACGTTTTACGAGTAGTTTCATTATTTCCTGTATTACTTGACCACGAATCACATTATTTACTCATAATGAGAGCATTGTCATGGCTAAGAAAGCTTGCGTGATACAAAAATGGAAAAGAGATTTAAAATGAGCACACTCTAATTACGTTTAGTCACCGTATAACCCATTACTCACCTACGATCAACAAAATCATCCCAGTCTAGTGTAATCAATCTATACCTCAACCAAACAATAATTAACAATCAAATTATTGGGATTGAGACAGTTAGGTCAATTTGTTACTCAGAAAATGGAAAGTAGAAAAGGCACGAAAGAGAGAACCGTACCAAACCAGAACTGTAAGAGGTCATTATATAATACGAACTTCAAAATATTAGTACAGTTATTACACATTTAAAAGGAAATCCTTGTACAAAGGGTATCCAAAGCAACGACTAAGGAAGTTTAGTGTTAACTTCCCCTGAGTATTTTAAAAAATGATGGTACAGTAATCTCGATCAAAGTCAACAGAAGAATGCTAAAGTTACGCGCTAAACAGATCTCTGTGAAAGAGGTAAGTTCCAAAGGTGGTAAACGGGCGTATATACAGTTGAAGATAAAGTGTTGATAAAGCTAGCAGAACATCAGAGTAAAGTCACCGAATATGAGATCGTCTCGTAATATGAGACCCGAGCTAATTGCGTAGCGTAACTATATGCTATACTCTGTTGATGACCGCGAAAACTTTATAACATATTAGGTATCTCAACTACTGCGTTGCCAGATTTTGCGCTGGAGGCATTACTCCTAGCAAGGCCCACATGACACAAGCTGGGTACCCCATACAAAAGAGGCGAGTGCTCTACCACTGAGATACTGCGGCCCCTAGTGCTCCCGGAAACCAACTGATAGTATACGAACATGTCAAACTTTAGTCCAAATTTCAGTAATATTTAAGAAGTCATGTTAACGGATGTTTCTGTAGTAAGGAAATTTACGCTTGCTTAAGTTGTAAATGCCAGATTTTTTTTTTCTTGCAGCACAGTCACATCATTTGAAGGCACACTAAAGCACAGGCTTTAAGAGTCGCTGGTATGAGGTTTGTTACTTGCGCTTATGACAAAGTCTTGTAATCCAGTTCTAGTGGACTCAAAACGGCTTCAGCGAGAAGTTGCCTTTGTCGAGAGTGGAGTGACTTGTCCATGTGCAGTCCCGTACTCAGGCTCGGATCAAATCGAAGACTGATTCAGATCCTACTATACCCTTTGCACACTCGAGGTATTGTACATATAGTATTGTTAAGAAAACTTTCTTTTCTGTGAAGTTTTTTAAGTTTTTTCTCTTCTTTTTCATGATTATTTTTTCAAAATGACGTTTTTTTCTTCACACAGCAAGTGATTTAATGCTTTACGCTGCAGATAATCAATGTGATCAGCAGTATTGGAGTTAAGCTTTCATACATTCATCCCAAGTTACTTTGCTCTGTTTTCCTGTAGACTTACGAGGCTAATGGTGGGATGATTTATGCATTCACTTCCACATTGCTATATATCTTCATCCTGACAAACATAAGGAATTAACTAAATATATAAACTGAAGTTATATGGTGTAGTTTGTATTAAAATACTACTACTAAACTTCCAGGGAACTGAAGAAATATTTTATATTATAGGAAGAATTTAAGTTCCTAGAGATAATAAAACTTCGAAGATATATTTACTATAAACTGAAAAACTATGAATTCTTACCGAAATATGCTCTCATCCCTGATATACAATACATTAATTTCTAATTACGGCATTATTCAGGGAAAATATCTATTTTTGACCAAAATTACCGTCCGCAAAAATCAATTATCTTTGTCTCAAAATCCCGGGAAATAACCTGCTTCTATTCAAGGGCAGAGATATATGTTTGGGTATATTAGTACATTGTTTTTGATTTCGAATTTGATTTTTAAGGCCTTTAGGCAACTTTGGCTCAGGCCAGATGGATGATGATGAGATAAATTGGTGAAACGAAGAAAGTGGGAGGAAATGGGAGAACCCTAAGAAAAGCAAATCACATGGTGTTTGTCCACCACAAAGGCAATATTGCGTGATCACGAATCGATCCGACGACCCTTAGTGCCAGAGGTGAGAGCTCTACCGATTGAGTCACCGCGGCACCACTAGTACATTGTGTTTCACTATAAAAACACTGTGCATTACTCCCTCATGCTCCGGGCTCCAAGGCTCGCACCATATTGTGAAAATATATATACAGATAGAGACAGTGTAACAAAAATATTTTATGATATATGAATATTTCGAAAAGAGTTCTATAAACCCATAATGAATACTCTTGTAAACAAGCAACTACATATAGGTTTTCTTTAATGCGTCTGTTGCAATAGGACTCTGAGAACTGTTATTTCAAAGCATATCATAATGTAGCCACGTCCCGCGGCTCCTTCTCGTGCTTTTTTTGAAAGTATAGGAATGGCTATCGGCACGTAACAGTATGAGGGTCATTTGAAAAATTGAATTTTAAAATAGGGTGGTAATGCCGACAAGTGGGTGCTTGGGTACAGGGAACAACCACAATATGTTTCAATTGTGTCGAATATATGTACTCAAACTTGGTGAGGATACGTCGAACTGAATGGAAGTAGTAAATATATAATTTTCAAAATTGATTGGCAACACTGTCAACTGAGGGACCTGAAGTACCTCTATGAGGCGTCTCAGTCCCAATAAATACAAAGTTTGGTCCTAATATATTCAACGATAAGGAAGGAATATTTTAATTGGTTGGCAACGCTCAACTGCGGAGCTGGAAGTATCCACATGAACTTTCCCAGTACCTAATGAAGATGCCAAATCTTGTGTAAATCAATGCAGATACGTCCAACGCTAACAACTATGAAATCTAGATTTTTTAGTAGTTTGGTAACCCTGACCAACTACGATGTCTGGAGTGCCTGTATGACCTGTCCCAGTACTTAATGAACATGTATGTCAAATTTGGTGTAAATCAATGCACACGTGTAGTTTTGTATTAATAAAGGTATTTCTATAAATTGAATTTTAAAATAGGCTGGCAATACTAACAACTGGGGTGTTTGAGGTCGGGGACACCAAAAACTTTCTTTTATTGTGTTAAATGTTTAAGCTAAGTTGGGCTCACATACGGCAGGGAAGAAGTTTTTTCAAAATTTTTGTTAAAAAGTTGGCAACACTGAGAACTGGGTAAGGCAGAAAATCTCACATATACCAAAATGTATTTGTAATCTAGGGTTTAATTTATGTTGTATTTCTTCTTAATTACCTATATAAAAGTAATTCTTGCTTAAAGAGACGTTAGCAGTATTACAAATTGCTGCCCTGAAAAAAAAAAACGAAATTTAGAAAAAATAAAGGCTCATGCTTGTTTTTTCAATAAAAAACGGAAGTTTTAGAAAAAAACGAACGGTTTTTTTATTTACAACAGTAGGTACATACGAGCTGTAGTACATTATTAGAGGCGTTTCTAGAGCCTGGAACCAACTTGCATAATAACGTAACACATACCATTATGATGTATTTTTTAGATGATAATGGTTGAATCTTAATGGGTGTGCATAGTATTTCAGTACCACTGTGCACTACAACATTTACGCGTTTAAAAAATAATAAAAAAATACTATTTGATTGAAAACACCATTGCTTTCATTCCTAGCAGTACAAGGAATTTTTGCTAATACTGAGTCAATAATGCGGATATCGTTCGGCATTGGCGTACTACGACAGTTTGACAGTCAATGTTATTCCTGTAATTTAAGTAACGTCTTGTATTTTAACCAGAAAATATGCAAGAAAACAATACATCAAAATATACAATTAAGACACACATTACTATCTGCAGATGTCATTGTGCGATACCGAACGACATTGGCGAATATCGTTCCGAAGGGTGTTTGTTTGAAAAAGTCTATGTAATGGGAGAATAGCCATAAAATTTCTTCATGCTCCCTGTGTATAATCATTCGGTAATGAAAATACTGTCTATGTTATCACAATCTATGTCTGAGTTGAAGAAGTACATAATTGGTGTATGATTCTTGACGGATATATCAGTAAAGTAGTGGCTAAAACGACAGACTGAATCACAAGGTTCCAGGTTCAAATCCAGCCACAGAGCAGTGCGGTAATTTTAAACTGTACATCTAGACGAAAGAATAGATGCGAATAAGGGAACAAAGACAGAATGTAATGAAAGGAACATTTTCCCCCTAAAACTACTATAAAAGTATACGTAGTTCCGTTTATTAGAAAAGTAGTTTTCTGTCAGTGAAAGATGGTGCTTTCCGATAGTAATCAATATTGGTTTACGATACTGATCGGCATCGATCTCCGATATGGGCAAAAATGTTTGGCGTTCAATATTGATTGATATCGGATAACAACGATCGAGATCGCAAAATCATGCGTTATTGATATCGGCTGATATCGAAGTGCTACTGGGAACGTATGGTATACCGCGAGTTATTCTTTTCAAATGCTACGATGTAGAAGGGAGAACATAAATACATTTATTTCTCTCATCAAGAAAATTATTTTGTCATAGATGAGAATGGATCATTATGTGAGATCATTTTGTTTAATATTCTTTTCATTTCTCCTACTAACTCAGCATTAGCAGAATAATTACTTAGTTTTTATCTGACATTAGTCTACTTAGTTATATATTGCTACAAATATTATAAACTGTCAAGAAAGCATATTAATTTCTTGCAGAGAAATTCAGATCTCCAATCACCTAGATAGTCACCTAGAAAATATTAGTTTCGTAACGTTCCTAAATTGAATATTTAATTACCTACTGTTACGATTAACCACCCGTCCTCTACTTTATAAAGTATATCTTCTTTACTTTATTTTTGACGTTAGTAATTGATAGCTATGCATCTTAAAACTAGAGAAATGGCTGAAGAAGCCCCGATAGGTTTAATGCTTCCTTTTGTTTCTTGTGCACACGAATTGGATATTTAAAAAATAAATTACCCTTCAAACAAAACAATTCATTTTCGTAGATGTGAATTATTTTGAATACTATAAATATTTATAAAGAGTTTTGATTAACAAGGTTTATGAAACATAGCTGAAGATTCAGGTTGTGTTGTGGTTTATAAAGTACAAAAAAAGACATGAAAAAATGCCAGTTATGGTACAGAAAATATAACTATTAGTCACACCGTCAAGTAAAATATTTGAATTAAATGTAAGATATGACAAATTTCTTGTCAATGTTACGATATGATTTTTCCTAATTAAATTGAATAGTCCCATTGTTTTCTGTTTCACTCCATTAGGTTGTATAATTCACGTCAACAGTAATGTGTTATTTTGATGAACACATCACCTGAGAACAACTAAGGAGACATTTACTAAATGAATTTTTTTTTTCAATTTTGGTCATTCATCTAGCGTACGTTATTATGGATCAGTTTATCCATTCCAATGTAGTACAAGTAAGTTAAATCTTATAGCATTCAGAGCAATATAACGAACGAGTAATCATTAGTATTGAACATACCATTTTAAGCATGAGTATGTTTTAGATCTCTTGATAGCATAGGTAACAAAAAGAGTCTTTTCAATCCCGCTTATCCCGCCAGTCCGTGTTCAACAAATAAATCTCAGCAACCATATGGTGCAGAGAGGTTGAGGTGTTGCAAAGGTCTTGTCTAGACTAGCTCAGAGCTGTTGGAACCGTCCTGATCGGTAGAGTGAGTTAGTGTTTCCAACACATTATTTTTAAATTATAATTTTCAAAATGCTTATATTCCACTAAAACATATCTGCACCAAAATTGGAATTAATATTTTTTTAACACAATAGAAAAATATTGCGAGTGTCACAGTCCCAAATCACTTCTGTTGTCATTGTTGCCAATATATTTTCTATAAAATTCGAGTTTCTAAGGTATCGAGGAGTATTTATGCCAAGTTTGATGGGATACTTTGTACAGTTGTAGAACAAACGTATTCATCTTTATATATAAGATGATCCAGACAAACTCAATGAATTCCTCTCATCCTCACCAGCGATCAGTCTTTTAGTAAACCGCAGTATTGAGTACTGTTCGTTTGGAAAACTGAATCATACAACAATCAGAAAATTTGCAACATGCAAGATCATCATAATAATTTAATTGTAATTGTAATTTATTTACTATGAAGAACAGAAAGGCCAAGATACTTAGTCAATACATATTAGATTACAAATTAATTGAGTGATACAAATAGATACATGAGACAAGTAACAAAACCACAAATACACGTGAACTGTAATACAAATACAGTAGATTAATGAGATAAGCAAGAAATTCAAGTAAACTATTAACTAATAGGATTCAACGTTTGCAATAAGATATTTGAATAGTATGTCACCCTTATCAGACGTAGTTAAAAAAAGAACGAAGTCTCGTTCAGTACAAAGGCTGTTAAAATTAAGGTTTTCAATAAAATTATTACAGTGTAGCTCATTCGAGAAACTTTTAAGAAAACATTTACTATCTAGGTTTTCACAAAATAAATGTCACAAAAGTCACACCAATGGTCATAGTAATAAAAGAATTTGGTAAATTGAATTTAAAACATGTGAACCTAAAATGCACTATATAATAATAATAATAATTTGAATATATTTGGGCGTATAAAAATGACAATACAGCATATAGGCCAATACATGTCTCCCATTACAAAACATTAATACATAAAATACATGTAGGCAATATAAAAGGGAACAACCACAAATCATGCAAGAAAACACATCGATAAAATACATATTCAACAATAAAATACCATACAGAAGGTTCAAGATAAAGACAAGGTTAGATTTAATAAAAAGCCATCACTTCTGTCACCAAAATAAAAGGTTCACGAAACTTGAATTTACAAATCCAATACATATTTTATAATTTTGTTTCTTAAAGTTTTAAAATCATCATTGAACATATCTATAATTTGCGATAATTTATTTACACTTTTAGCACATCTTTGCACTGGTGAGCTACAATGGTAAACAGGACTAAAGAGTTTAATTTTCCTTGAAAGATATATAGGAACATTTATAATGCTAATAAACCCTTGTTTTCCAGTAAGAGCATCAGAGAAGAACATTACATCAGATAGCAATCAGTGACTTTTCAGATTCAATATTCCCAACGTTGTTCTCATTTCGCTTACAGAAGTACATTCAAAAGTAGATTTAAATTTACATTTAAGCCATGCCAAGAAATTATTCTGAATTTCCTCAATTTTATCAATTAAATATTTCTGATCAGAGTTCCACACTACACTTGCATATTCCAAAGGGCTTCTGACCAATAAACAATACAACAATTTATATACATTTATATTATTAACATTTTTTGCAACCCATTTTATAAGACTCAAATTCCTTTTGGCTTTGGATGATATAGTTTCAATATGGTTTGTAAAATATAACTTTTTATTTACGAGAATACCCAAATCTTTACCTTTGTCCTTAAATACAATAACTTCCTCGCCAATCTTATATGAATAATAAGATGGATTAGTTTTTCTAGTCATAATCATACCCACCGTTTTTTTTTACATTTAGTGGTAACTGATTAATAACAGACCATTCGATAGCTAAGTTTAAATCATTCTGTAAGACATAATGATCATCTAAAGAATTAATTTGTTTAAATATTTTAACATCAGCATATATCAATGCTCCAGAAGTAAATTTTGTCAGAAGATCATTAATATATACGCTAAACAATAAAGGTCCCAAATTTGATCCTTGAGGAACTCCAGATGTTATAAAAAAAATCGATGATATAGATATTTTATATTTATATTTTGCTCTGAACTTTCTTTCAGCTAGGTAAGAACCAAACCTGGAGATAAATTTAGGTGAAAAACCGAAAACATAAGTTTCTTTAACAAAATTTTATGCGATAACTTATCGAAAGCCTTTTGAAAGTGAAGATAAATAACATCGACTTGACCCCTTTGTTCAACTATAGATCCAGTCCTAGACAAAAACTGAGTTAGATTTGTTATTGTTGACCTCTTTTGTACAAACCCATGTTGATGATCAGAGAGTTGTTTTTCAACATAACTATATATACGTTTAAATATTATTTTTTCAAAATTTTTAGGTACAATATTCATGACAGTTATAGGTCTGAAGTCCTGAAGTTTCTTCCCACTAATCTTTGGGATAGGAGTAACTAAAGAAGATTTCCAATTAGCGCGATATTTAGCTGTACATAAACTCCAATTAAATATTGACGTTAATACAGGAGCTATAATTGCACTAATACCTTTGATAACAAAAACAGGGACTTGATCAATGCCTGTGGAGGTTTTGTTTCGTAATGATTTTATGGCTAATAATGATAATAATAATAATAATAATAATAATAATAATAATAATAATAATAATAATAATAATAATAATAATAATAATAATAATAATAATAATAATAATAAAATGTAATTTACGATATGAGTAAACAATAAACAGCAGACGGTACAACAATATAGATAAACCTTTGAAAGAAAAGGAAAGAAAGAGTGTAAAATCTTTAAAATGTTTTTCGTGTTAAATAAAAAACAATATTGTAGATCTATATTCTATTCTTTTGAAAAACGAAAATGTTTTTTCTTAACTCTGCTTGAAAGAGAGCATGTCTATCCATATTCATAAAATGCTTGAATTCTATTAAAGCAAGGAATTAGAAGTAGAATTAGAAGAACGAATTGAGAATAGGATGCGCACTCAATCCTCAAAAAATATTGTTGGTGAGCTTATAGTGCAACATGAAATACAAGTGATATCTTATTCTAAATATTTATTGTGTTACAAATTTATCTTTCATTGGTAGTTGTAGGTTTGTTCTATTCTAAACACTGCTATATTTTTTATAAAGTATGTATTATTTGTTATTTTATTTTATTTCAGAGACATATGCAGCATGGTTAATTCAGGAAATGCATTTCTTGTACTGTTAGTAGAACTCGTATGTGTCATACAGTGTCCAACCAACGCAGAGCTTCATGTACCAGATGCCCCGTTCTGTTCAGTAATACATAAATGTGTATGGAATATACTTCATTATTATGTTGATCAAAGCAACAGTGCCGTTCTAGTTTTCACTGAAAATGGCACACTTAATATAAATGATCTCTTTCTTTGCAGTCAAAGGTGGAACAAATCTACTATTATCTTAGGTAACCATAACAGTCAACAGAAGAGAATTGAAACAGCGGAAAGTAGGGTAGTGATATACAGTTTTATGGATAATTTTCTTGAAACTTGCAATGATATGCTTACGACTGGTGTAATCTCTCCAAAATCAAATGTTATTGTTATTCTAGGAGACGAAACGATTGTTAAGGAAAAAATCAAACTTATATTTGATACGCTTTTAAGTTTCAAGTTAACTTCAGTGCTCGTGGGGGTTCGTTCTAAAGGTGAAGTCCATTTCTTTTCGTATTCTTTATATTCATCCTACGAATGTGGATATGCTCATAACATAGTTTCAGTTAATAAGTGCAATGAAAACACGATCTTTAGATTGGGCCATCTATTTTCCAAAAGAATAAACAATTTGCATTTATGTCCAGTACGCTTAAGTACATTCAATCTGCTTCCAAATATAAATATAAAACATCAGAACACGAGTGATGTAGGAGGTGTTGAAGGACAAATACTCAAAGCTTTATCAAGGAAAATGAACTTCACTCTAATTGTCAGACCACCAGCAGATGATATGAAATGGGGATTTAAATTCGAGAACGGAACATTCTGTGGAATCTTCGGAGATGTGGTTAATCGAAAAGCAGATATTGCAGCAGCTGGCCTCAGTGCAAATATAGACAGGCTTCAACATACGAGCATGGCCTTAACTTATTTGTGTCGTCAATTCGTTTGGATTGTCCCGAAAGCATTGGAAATTCCACGGTGGAGGAGTATCTTACTGCCTTTCACTCTTCACTGTTGGATTCTTATCTTGGCCTTTCACTCATGTTACACGGTTTTGCTTCTTATAATAAAAAACATTAAATATAACGAAGAACTATTTTTCCAGAATTGCGTTTTGAATGTTTTAGCTTTATCAGTTGGAGTTTCTGTTCAACATGAACCAAGGAGACTGCTTTTCAGAATTTTGTTTATAATGTGGGTGTTCTATTGTTTGATTATATGTACAGCGTATCAAAGTTCACTAGTCAGTTTCTTAACCAAAACTGTTCATGAAAGAGACATAAACAAGTTGAAGGACCTTACAACTGCAGGTCTGAAACTTAATGCTCATCCTAACATAAAAATATATTTCCAAGACCTAACTGACCCTGTAGCTAAGTATCTGTATGAAAACAGCGTTGCAGGTAATGCTATAGAGGATATTAAGCGTACAATTAGTAAACGCGACTACGCTGTTGCTTTTGAATCAGTAATTACAAACTATGTCTTTAAAACACAAAGTGAAGCTGGATTTCATATCATGAACGCAATAATAGTAAATTTCTATGTTGTGTTTATATTGCAAAAGGAATCGATTTTTGAACATAGTGTATCTACCACGTTACTTACATTGTTTGAATCTGGTTTAAGTTACAAGTGGGAAGAAGATATTCTCAATTCACGTCCTTATCAACACGCACAAGTTTCCAATGTACCTATCTCTATCAATCACTTAACTGGAGCATTTTTTCTTCTATCATTTGGACTACTAGCATGTTTAACAGTGTTTATGTTTGAAGTAATCATTCCATGTTTTAAAAGGAGACAGTGAAGCAACTCTTAGTTAACATAAGCTAATCATTGATCAAAAAGTGTTTTTGAATAATACGGTTTTATCTAGTTCGGGTCTGAATTTGAATTAGGAATTTTACATGAAAAGAAAACGGAACCAATAAAAATTTATTTGAAATAAATTTGAAACTCCAAATCCATCAAATGCTTAAAAACCAAGGTGGTAGAGGAACTAAAATTCAAGGAATTCAAGTAAAAATCAACTTTACTGTTAACAGCATTTGTATTAGGTCTTGAAACTAAATCAAAATTACGCTGTTGGCAACCTTTGATAAAATGTCAATTTTTATCCAGTTATTTATATTATTTCGACGTTAGAAATTTTGTTAATAATACCTTTCCACACTCTTAAGCAGTCTTACAAGAAATTACAATAATGAACAAACTAACAATGAAAAATGGAATGAGTAGGAATTAAAAAAAAAAATTAGAGCTACGGTATTGATTGCTTTTACTTCCTTGAAAGATCTATTACACTTCCTGATATTCGTAAAAAACATTACTTTTACTTCTGTAATTGTTTATCTAGTAGCGTGTCATAATATACTTAAAAACACAACAGCAAATCTTTGTCTTTTTTACACTTCCAGATTTGAGTTTGGTTGAGCAATAAGTATTTATTGAATTATTAAAAAGTTTAATGAACGGTGATGGGCCAAAGCTCGGAATTGAATTTGACCTGTAAAATGGTATTGAGTCCATTGACTCTAAACTAATGTTATCAGTTCTGCTGCTAATGCTTAACATATAGTCTATAATACTAACAAATAAAATAAAATGTTCATTGTATATGCATTTAGTGGTAAAAGTTCATGGATGCAAGTTTTTTAAATCTACAATTCGCTTCGTGTACTTTGTCAAGGCATAAGTATTCATATGATTATCTATGGTTTGTTTGTATGTGGTTTTCCAAGTAAACATGAGTGATCAATTAATGGGTTTTCTTTACAAAAACAACAGTAGTCAAAATTGTAATTTTTCAGGACAGTTAAAATATTCTAATGGCGATAATTTTGGCTGTAATACACTTTATTTCTGATATATTCTAGTTTATACAATATTTATGTGAACAGATTACATAAAAATTAATGGATTTCTAACAAAAGTACGGAATTTGAAAGGGTTCTTTTTGGTCTCGTGAAAAATTTCATCTCTCGCTATTGTTGTTTGGTAAAAATTCTTCAATTACCTGATTTAAATATTAACATTCATTCCTTGTATATCTTTCGTATTGCAGTTCTATCATTATTGTCCCTTTTATCATAATATTTAAACCGTGGAACAATCACGAACAATTAAACAAATAAGTCAAGACTTACTTTGCCTTTTATTATGTTTAAGTATGGCCATATAGTCTTTTCCATTCTTGAATTAAATTCAAACAAATGTAGACTCTTCTTCCTCGAAAATAGAAATTATTGCCTCCCATCATAAGACAATAAGTAAATTAGCTGGCACTTGGAGATATCTTCTGAGAATTGATGTTAAACTGACATTAAAAATCCGGAATTTCAAGCCAGGTTTGAATCCCGCTGCAGATAGCTGTAGAATTTAGACAAACTGTAAACCTGAAGACAAGTGAAGAAACTCTCTTGTAACTTGATACTAGTATAAGTACAGATTTAAAAGCATAAAGACAATAGGCAAAGTACTACTAAATATGAATACTGATTTATGTTCCTTATGGTATTATGATTTCCACAATGGTATCTCTTTCAGATTAGATCTAAAGGACTTACGTTTTGGACTTCATTTATAATAACATTATATGGAAGAAGTGCAGCTTCAATATTTACTCAAGCATTTCCGAGGATTAAGTTCTGTTAACACAAACACGTGAAGAATACAGGGGAAGCATAATCAAAATATATCTTTGAAAGTTGTGAGAAAACACAAATTTTAAGGTGTAAACACTTGAATTTAAATCTATTTTTCTCCCTCTGGCACATTATCGACCTACGCCAAAGTTTCTAAAGGCCAAAAAATGAAATGCAAGTATTTACTCCTTAAAATGTGTTTTCTCACAAGTTTCAAAAATGAATTTTGATTGTTCTTCCCCATACTCTTCATGTGTATGTAGCAACAAAGAACTCACAATGCAGAGGAAACAACTAACAACTGGATTTACGCTAATTTTACAATTCAAGATACCATTATTAAATAACCTATAATAGAAAGTGTATTTACGTTATAATAAGATGCAAGAATAAACATCATAGTAAGTTTAAAGATATTCCATCATCCAATTAGCAGTTGAATCTCTCATCTTATTTACGAATTGTAGATATAATTGAAGAGTTCAAATATATTATTTACAAACTAAGGCCTTGGATTATGTGTTGACTGCACTAAAAATTTGAAGAAATAGAGATTCTTCAATGTTGACTCACTACCAAAATTTTCAGTTTTATTCAAATATTCATATTTGTTCACTTAGATCTAAATTATTTGCTTGTAATTATTATAATCTACTACTCTCTACAGAATAGAAGCAATGTTCCTTCTACTACCTTACAGCATACTTTAGTTCTGCTGCTACTAGCAAATCTTTATTTGATGTTCAGGTATAATCAATAAAATGAACAAAGCTTTCTTTTCCAGTGGTCTTCAATTATTGTTTACAACGCATAAGTGTTTCTCTGTTTGGAGGCTGTGATGGCAGTCGAAGCCGTATTGTTACGTTTCCGTCATTTGGAAATATCCATTTTAAGTGAAGTTAATATTGTCTGCAGAGGTTGTTTTAAAGATTTGTTTCGAAAAGGGGAAACATTCCTCAACGAACTTTAGAAACTAGCTACAAAACTCGGTTAAACTATGTCTGGATAAGTAATGAAGCTTGGTCGAAGTGTGGTCCTTTGCGGCCGTTCCATCCTCAGCAGAGGAAATAAGTGCATCACATCTTGTCCCTCCAAACGAATGTTTAAAGAAATTATACATTTCTCAACGTATAAAATAAATAATTAAAATGTACAAAATATGCACCTAAAATTTCGTAAATGTGTTACAGAGTAGATTAGGTTTTTCGAAATGCATAAAAAAAAGGTAAACTTATCCTAAATTTTGTATTAACTGTAATATAATTACCAATTAAAATGTAACTATGAAGAAAGAAATGGTAGTTTCCATAGCACTATGGAGATACGTACTTCTGATTCGTTTAACCTGTATTTAAATGTGTCATTACACAAAGCAATTTATACAATTTGAAATAAATTTGTTGCTTATTCGAAAAATCTATTTACAACAACAACGAATGAACTTAAATTAAGTAGATTCTATTAAAATATAAAATTTATCGTGACGTATTATGGACATTGTAAAAACTCTAAATAAATAATCAAACAATATAGGTAATTACTTTTCTTTTTGAATAATCTTTTCGTAATTGGCTTTTCGTTTCTCAAGTGACAATAACAACAAGGAAGCCTGTAACGCAATGTAAACATTTAAGTTATAAAAGCCAGTAATAGAGTATCTACAGAATGTCACATCTGAAACTGTGACAATTATTTTTCAAACAAGAAGTGAACATAGATAATAATATCAAAGCGTAAAACGACCTGAGATTAACGATAAACGGGGAAAATTAAATGAGACTTGAAATCAAAATGTAAATGCAAAGGCAATAACAGCAATAATTCTCTAATGATATTTGTATATCCACTATGTAACTTCCAGGAGCCCTTCTTATTTGTTGGAGAATATCGCTGAATCTCTTTCTGATAATTTCCTGATTTTACAGATGTTACTGTTTCACATCTGTATGTTAAGCACCGAAATTCAACAATGAGTTGTTAAATCTATTTTATGGAGCCAAAAGTGGTACTATTATTCTGTCGTAGTATGATTTCAAAATAGCTTCCTATTTGCTTTAGTAAACTTCGATATTTTTGGAAATGTGACTCTCTTTAGCTTCTTGATATTGATATTTGGAGTAGAACTTCTGTTCTCTTTAGTGATGCTCCATTTGCTACTTTTACCAAGATGCCATCTGAAAATGCGCTTCTTGTGAATAACCACTTAAATTATTCTCTCTTCTATCTTTGTTTGTAGAGTGTATCCGCAAGGAAGAAGTACATCCATCATGATTCGTGTCATCTAGTGTCCTTGGGAAGAGCCACAGGATGAACGAAATATGCGTAGATTCAGAAGATTGTAAAGAGATATCTGAGAGGGGTACAAATATATTAGTTCTCTAACAATTTAAATAGTAATGGCTGCGGGAATTTTCATATTAAGAAATGTCGTTAAGTTGTCAGAAACACATGTAAACAAAACACAATGCGCTTGGTTGTTGCTTTATACTCATTACTACATTTGTTATTTTTGGACCATATTTACTTCTAGGTTAAATATACATTTTCACAAGTTCCATCTGGTTCAGCTCTCTAGTAACTATATTAGAGTATTTTATAATCTAAATGCCTATACTACCTTGTTACAACCGTGCATGTTGTATTACAAGTTACAACCTTACTTGATTGTGTATATCACTTGTTCTGCGCGAAGAGTGAGGTAAATAGTAATCAGCTTCCACTATGCAAGGACTGTCTTAGAAAACATACCGACAGTACGAATTATCTATCCACTATAAACAAGAGATGACTTTAAAATGATTCACATGCTCCAAGTCAAATTGGGATGGAGAGAAAGTTGGAAGAAAACAACAGAGGAGAGCAGCAGGTGGTGAATTGAATTGAGGAGCAGTAAATACTCAGGCTGTTGGATGTCTATTTAATTTTCTTTTGGAGTCAACGTTATGGGGAGATGATTGATGCCACCGTAGTATTTACTCATTTTGATTATTGTGCAGTACGCGTAAGATTGTGGATATCTCACAATGCGGTGATTTTTGTACAGGATTAAACAATGTTTATCCGAAATTCATTCTTACTGACAATGCGAACTACACACAGTAAATTTTATATAACGCTGAAAAAAATTAGTATATATATATGCTGACGGTATAGACGCTTTTTATGGAAAATATAGACATACAAACATTTGGCTTTATAAGGTAAGGTGGAGTTCCTCGAAAGTAATTTATCTTGGTGCGGACGTATAAAAATGTATAAACCTGTTCTAAATCTATAGAATACTCCTTTGATCTCGGAAGACAGTAACTATTTGCTCATTGTTTATTTACCTTTGTTTCATTTCAGGATTGTCAACATTTTGTTCCTTCGAAATAGTACATTAAATTGATAGGTTTAAGCTTATACAAATATTGTTTACCGGAATAGTTTTTTCTTCGTGTGCAAATAATATTTTTCGAGTTAAACCCAGAAATACTTTTCTTCGGTTTCATATACAATGCGTATTTCCAGTTCTATCAGTAAATGTTAGTGAATAACGACAATATTTACAGGAAGTCAAACTAACTTAGTTATCTCCATGCAACAGACTACAAGTCACCGAATATTCCTGTTGCAGGATACAATCCTCAAATTTCTTCTCGGAACGGTCGTATGGTAGTAATTAAATCTCATCTAATCTTGAAGAGTTCTCCAATTCAAATGTAGAAAACTAAATATAATAACAGTTACAAATAGTGTATTATTGGTTTCATGTAAACTTCGGAATTTTAAATCAATTTTGTATTTATTATATTTGGAACTTCGTATCCAAATTTCCCACAAATAGGCTATAATGGTAATGGTCTTTATAGAGAAGGATGTAGAAAATTTTAATGAGAAACGTCGAAAGTTAATTCTTAACAACAAAACAAGGAAAGTTGTACCTTTATCGTTTGGTAGATTTTTTAATTTTGATATACAAGTATTCCAACTTAGAGCGTAAAATATACTTTTTAAAAATGGTAAATGAAATTAATATTTCTCGATAAATTATAAAGTTTACCTTAAAGTTTTGTTACTATTTTAGTATAGATTGTAAACTAAAAATTGACGTCATTTGGTTTACAGTGTTAGATATTTTGTATTCACTATTGAAAATGATAATATGTGAATCACAGAACATATTGTTACAAACTGTAAATAACATATGAGATTGTTCGTTGAAAGTACTCGTTTTTGAATATTCACATAATGATTAAATTGAACAATTGATACAAATTATAAAATAAACTAACGATAATACCTAATAAATTACGACATGCAATAATTAATTTGTTTTTCCCCAGCATCTCAATTCATTCTTCCCTCTAATAGAATTAACCTATTCAAATGTTCTACGTATCTTCTATTTTTTTAAATTGTTATTATTTGCAATGCTTTGGGAGAAATCGTATTGGATAAGTTAAGATTAATCAAATAACCGGTAACCGCCCTCTGACTTGAGGCCGTACTCGATATAGGTAAGCTTCTTATTTTAGTGACCATAATCACGTTTGAAACATTTACTAATCCTACACCGGAAATTCTCAAAGAACGTAATATTTTACCATTATATTAAACGTTATGAATATCTCAACTACAATTTATATAGTTTTAGCGTCATCAGCAAGTTTCGTTGTGATCAACATGAAGGGTATAGCTCCATTTGCCAGTGCCAAATCTTTCATTTTTCGAAAATGGCAACATGGGTCAATTGTTACATCTTTTGAAAGATCCTATGAGAGTATTTACAAAGATACTATTTGTTTGGAAAATTAGTCAATACTTTGCGTACTATCGAGTTTTGAAATTTTATATCCTATAAACTTAAAAATTGTTAGTAACATTTTAAAAGTACTATATTAAACGTCTGAGGTTTCCTCCACCAACCACACATAGTAGAAGAGAACTGCTTGGTACACTCATGCTCATTTTTTTCGCATGTCTTTATTTGACAGTTTTTGGCAAATAATATTTTTCTCCTTCGATTCTGGCGTTCGCTTGATTGTTATGTTTGTAAAATAGGTAAAACCAAATATTTCCTGAAATTTCGTCACAAAAAATTAATGAATAACGAAACTAGAAACAAATTAATTAAATACTGAGAAATTGTCGAAAATTGTTTTTAAAAAACCTATAAGAAATGTCTTGTTTATAAATATTGCGTACAATAAATTTAAAATTTGACTATGTTGTATGGATAGCTTCTGGAAACATGACTGTTCTAAGTTGAACTAATGTAAACGATGTTCTGCAATGTGGTTACTAACGTTAGTTATTTAATGGTAATATTGGTAAATTGACAGTAGTTGTTAAAGCATTTCGGTTCTACCGTATTACAAGAAGGAGATATTTCAAAATTTAGATAAAATCTGTGAAAGCAATTGCGTTTTAAAATTTTACCTGGCACGAAAAATCCGCAATCATGGAAGATTTTACTTTAATAATGTATGAAGTGTCTATACATTATCCTTAAAGAAGAATTTAAAGAGATCTTACTTATTTTCTTTCTGGTAACAGCAGTAGATAAAACTTATTACAAACATTCTTGATAATACACTTCCTATAAATCTGAAGTCAGCTTTCAACCAAACACATTTTTGTTTTAACTTATCTACGACTTAAAACAAGCAGTGTCGAAATAGTAATGTCTTGATCACAAAGGACTGTAGGACAGTCATATGGATCATACTGATGCACCATGTAGTTCTCTTATACTATGTGGTGGTTGGTGGAGGAAACCTCAAACGTTTAATTTGGTACCCTTACAACGTCATTAAAGCTTTTATAATTTTTAAAATGTGCTAGTTCAAAACTAGAGAACACGCAAAGTATTGACTCAATTTCCAAACAAATAATATTTTTGTAAGTAAATTAAGTAAGTAATATTTTTAAGAAGCTTTCAAGTGACCCATGTTGCCATTTACGAAAAAAGTAAGTTTTGCTATTAGACTGCAGGTAATAAGGCTATACGCTTCACGTTGATCACAGTCAATCGTTTCTCCTGGGTAGTGCAAAGTAGAATATTACTTCTTTCGAGAATTCCCAGTGTAGAATTAGTTGGAGTTTCAAAGGAATTTCTTCTGAAATATTAATCATCATCATATTCAGCCGTTTTCTATCCGCTCCTGGATGAATATATATATATTTGTAAATAGAATCAAATAAGTTGTGTTCCTTGACACATGTTATTATTTAAGAAAATTAAAGGTTTTGTTACTTAACCATAGAGAATGGGGCTACATTGTTAGATGTGTCACAACAATTCGTCCCCTTGAAAAATAACGTTGACGCGTTTCTATATTTTTCAAACTAGCTACTAGATAATTAAATAAGGTAGGTGGAAAGTGTTCGTTATACTACCCGGTAGGTAAAAACTTTCTGACAACTAAAATACAAAAATACATACAAAACAAGTCTAATCTATCCTATAACTTTTACGATATATTTTAAATCATTTTTACTTCATGATCCCAACAAAACGATTCAACCAGAAACATAAGAAATATCTTAGAGCTGCTCAATACAATTCTTTATCTCATGTATCTCAATTGTATCTCAATACAATTCTTTATCTTTATCTCAATACAATTCTTTACATTTCCCGAAATGTCACCATCGCTCTTCGCACCGAGGAATGATAATTAAATACACCATTTTAAATGAAGTACTTACTTTAGTCAACGATGACTCGAGAAAGATTGTCATGCTTGGCAAAAATAACTTACAGCGATGCAATCGTTTCTAGCCCATCAACTGAGTTTACGTGATGTCATTGAAACATTTGCTTGTAGAAAAGCAAGAACATCTTTTTTTTTATAAATTATGAACTGGATACAGCCAGAATACAAAATACAAAAAGATTGACTTCAGAATACAAAAGATTTACTTAGTGAAAAAGGGACGACTTGTTTACGCTGAAATCCCCTTCTGTCACTAACGATGGTGTTGAATGTAACAGCCCAAGGACTGAACTATTGCTCCGTATCGCAACGTCGATTATTGAATGCTTCCCAGCAGGTGCACAAACGGAATATTGTCCGGATCTGTTTACTAACCTTCCAAAGACTCTCAAGATTGGCCTCTCTTCAGTGTGGAAATTGAAGTTCTTTGAGCGGGGAGTAGTTTGTGTTTCTATACTAATTGAGACTTTTCGTAATCCCTTTGTTCCATAATGGTTTTATATAGGGTGAGCGGAACCTAATCCTAAACGAATCGATTGTCAAGGAACCGAGGACCCTGTTCGAGGATCCACTTTCATACGTTTGGTGAATGTTTTTAAGTTTTGCAATGCATGCACTTAATCAAAAAATACTCGGATTTTGTCCCTACATTTCCAGTTTTATTTCCATATTAATTTCAGTTTATGAAGTCACAAATGCAGCAATATGTGCCCACAAAGCAAACTTCATAACAACATCAAAATTAAAAACACGAATGACAAACGTTATTCAATCATCATGTAAAATTCCTTGAACTCACTCTTTTTCTCTGAACCTTGATAGTTCCGAATATAACTTGTTGAAAAAATATACAACGAAATTATATGCAAAGTACGAATAAGCCTATCATTATATATACGTTCTTCTAAAGTAATATTTACGGCTCCTCATCACACTTCCTGTTTTCATTTTTTTTAAATATCAATTAAATCCAGAACAGGATTGAAATTTTGAAAAGCTAATAATATTTATTAACATTTTTGAAATGACTTGAATCCGAATTTGAAGCTTGTTCTTTTAGCCAAGATTTTTTAAGGTCCGTAAAGTAAGATAGCAGAGCCCAGGCATTCACATTTCTCTTCAATAGTAAATTTCTTCAAACTATAGATTAATTAATTTGATAGATATTCTTAAGTATTATCTAGGCTGCTTTGCAAACTTGCTCTCATTTTCCTGCCAGTTTAAAATATATTTTAAAAGGGGGCAAAGTTATGAAAAATTAAGGATTTCAAAATCCGTGAACCAATCGATAAGTAGGGATGTATTCAACTAATAAATAAATAAATAATACAAAGCATGTTTAGATATTTAAAAAAAATCCAGTTGCAATATAAGCGCCAGTCTCTCCAGAGTCATTCAGTTATTTTAACAAGATCTGGGTGGCATCAACGAAGAACAAAAAGTACTTCAGCAAAATATAAAGAAAGCACCAAACAACAAGCTAAAATGTGATTATTGTGTTCCATGTTCAAAGAAAATGTAAAGATGTCAACATGCGTATTTAAAGTTGTGATATTAAAAACTTAAACTAAAATATAAAAATATATATTTTCCACTCTTTAGTTTCTAATATTAGAAAGTGTATATTCGAGACTATAACCTGTTTATTAGACATTTCTTTGACACACGCATGTGAAGATCTGTGGACAAGGTTATTCTACCGATTTTATTAATTCAAAAAGTAGTATATTTCGTCGCTTTGTTTGGCTGAATTGATTTTATTTATTCACCACTTACAAAAATGAAGTAATGTTAATTCTATGCATTTTTAAAAATTACAACTCCAACGTTTGAATAAGTTCACGTCATAAGAATAATCGACAGTCATGCTTGAAATCAGCATTAAAAAGTAGTTTAAGATCAGCTACTTTGCTAAATAACTATTTCGAATTAGCTTATCGTAAAAATATTAAATATTTAAAAGTAATTAAGCTTTTAAAGAAATAAAGTTGTAAATTAATTTTTGTGCCGAAACCTTACGTGATAGAGCAAATCTGACGGCATTTCTGAAATTAACAGCAAAATTTAATTCTATTTTGTTCTAATTCATTCTAATTCACAATACTTCTAACTCATGAGTTTCTGCAAGTCGTCACCAACAATTTGCTTATCGGTATTGCAATTCAGGAAGTATAAATCTGACTTCTGTGGATCAGTTTTGAACTAATCGATCAAAAACAGGCTTTCACCGCAAAGCATATATTTCATAGCATCAGTTGGTCATGATTGATATTTTACACACAAAGAAAGTTTACACAATTTCGTTCTTCGACGTGACATCTTCCACATATGTGAAATCAGCTACATATTGTTTGTTAAAATATTTTCTTGGTACAAGCTTCGACATACAACACGTCCTTGGATGAAAGTACTATTACTTGCCCTTTTAAATTTACCTGAGTAATTAAAAGTCTTACAATGCCATCACACAGCCTCTCTTTATCTCTTTATGATTTCAAATTGTCTAATAGCCATTGATCATACAGCATTAATTTCCAACGTAATGAACAACGAAATCTAATACGTCGGAAAGTAAGACATCTGATGGTCTTGGTCGTTCAAACATGTTGGACATGTTATTGCCCGACGATACTGATAAGTGTGAACGTCTCGATTCCCGCAAAACAATGCGTTTAATTTAGAGAGAAATATGTTCCTATTTATGTGGGGGCATAAATTATGTAGACTTTAGTTTTGGTTATTAGGGGGCTAAAAGTGAAGTCTACTCGAGCGTAACTCAGATAAAGGTTCGAGCATTCGCAAATACGAGAGGGACGTTCAACGAGAGTTAAGTAAGAATTAGCTCAAAAATAATGGTTTCTTTTGGGATGGATTCAATTCTAACTTTAGAAATAAAATGGACTACAAGATTTTACATTTCCCTTAAAGAAGGCACAGATTCTCAAATCGAAGGCTAATTAACATTTAAGTTACGGCACACACTGTAGAAATAAATTCAATTCTAAAATAATCAACAGAGCACACGCATCGTTCAGGCAAATGAAACTATTTAAGCACTATTATAAAAAATCCTTGAAACATACCTCACAAAATGAAGTTGGAAATTGTGTTCTCCTAATGTTATTTCAAAACTGTATGGAAAAGGACTGCTTCTTTTGGAAGAAATATAACGATCTTAGGGTTTCCTTCTTTAGACTTCTTTGCTGTAGTCGTCGTGGCTTCCGAGAGAACAAGGGCGATCTATTGTCTCGTCGGGGCCCTTTTTAAACGATTTTTGGGGTGATGAAATGATTGGGGTTAATATAGTTCATTGCTCTTTGTTTGTGCGTATTAGTGTTTGCACGTGATGATCGTATGATTTCCTGTTGGTGCCAAAATGGCCGCTTAAAGGAAAGTAGAACGATGGAACTGCGTCATAATTTACATAAGTGTGTGTGATTTGCTATATATCCCTTGTTAAAAGGAATTCGTGTTGAGAATCTCTGCCCGCCATCTTTATTATTCCTTAGAATTTACAACAGAATAAAGTATACTTAAAAATAAGAGTTAATTATAGAAATATGATTGCAATAATGAAAAAATTAAGAATAAATACAAAATTAACAAGAAATGACAATGAGAGGCGATCACATAAGTCTCTGCTATAAAAAGTTGTACTGACTTCTGAGTTCAGACTCTATTTCAGTAATTGGAATATTATGATTATTTCAATTTTATTTTATTTTATTTTCGGAGTGATTTGCTATCGCTCATCAAGCTATTAACAACTTCCCCCACCCCTAGAAAGCACAAAGGCAATGAGGTTCCGGAGACGTGTCTAAGAGGTGCCTGGGAATTTCCCCCTTTCCCCCCTTCAATCACTACAATGCCTCTCTTCAATAGACAAATGGACCAAAAGTGTATAGGGTATACTTTACATGGAATGACGAAAGCGGGACGAGATCGAAATGAGTCTTATTTCCTTTTTGTTGTAGTGGGTGATATAGGATCGATTGGTATGGTTGGACACCTGATCCACGTGGATCCAGACGTGACATTACTGCGCATTATTTAAACGACTCATGTCTTCATTATAGATATGGTATATGACATTCTTCTGGAAGTACTGCGCATTTTTCACATCTTCACACATTTTTCAACCTCGGAAACTTGTGAGTTTGCCACGGCCACAGAAACCGGTTACTACCATGAATTTTTCACGTTTTTGCCTGTTGAAGTTCAAAAACTTCAGAAATTATTTCGATCAAGGTAATGTCTATGCTCCTAATGTCCCCGGAACCTACCTGATGGTACTTAAACTTCCCAACATTTTAGCATCAATTTCAGTAACGCTTTACCAGATAATTGAATTTATTTATGACTTTTAGGCATCTCCGGGTCAATGCTTATGTAAAGTGCTCAATGTATGCTCTATATCTATTAATGGAAATATTTATGTAAAAGCATTTCAGGTGTGATATTCTAAAGTATTAACATTAAGTATTCCTTGTTTTAAAGATAAAATCAATCGCACAGTTCTCGAGGTCACCATGTATCACAAACTAATATATTTTTCTTTCATTTTGTGCGCATACAGCATCAATTATTTGCTCAAGACGATTATGTATGCTATAAATATATTCGCGAATCAATTGAAAACCATGTTCTGTCAAGATAACGTACCATTACGTTGAAAATATTAAGGGAGTCATGGTGGACGCGTTGGATTTATTTATAACCTTTAGGCATCTCAGACTGAAGCCGGGATAGGGTGGGGTAGAGGGCATTGGAATATTATTGGCGAGAGCTGAGTTTGTAAGTATCATCTAGGCATTTGCCTGGTGTCACTGAGAAAATCCCTGGAAAAAACCTCGGTCAGGATGGGTCTGTTACATTAAACTGTTAAGCCAACTCTCTAGCAGCTGAGTTATGGTAGCTGGATAATTAACAAGAATAGCTGTGTTTCTGTAGTAGTAAACTTTCGGTCTCCTTAACTTGTGGAGTTCATTAATTATTTTAGGGGAATAATGTTTGAAGTCCAAATGTTTAATTTTCTTGCGACACAGCCACACCATTTCAAGACACAATAGTGTACCGACCAGGGAACACTCCTGCAATCACTGTCTAAACTAAGGTTTTTTACAAAGCAATTTAATCAAGTTCGAACAGTATATCAGAGGCAAGTTGCTTTAGTAGCAAGTGGGGTGTCTTTTTGATCTGCTCTTCTGCACTGTGGCTCGAAATCAAATCCAAGCGTAATCTAAATCCTACCTTTTAACTTTTTATATTCTAGCGGTACATAAGAACCGTACTACAATACTAGAAGCGTTTCTGGGCTTGGGGCCCACTTTCACATTAACATGGTACTCACATTGTATTGAAATATGCAGAGGAAAACGGGGGAACTCTAAGCTATGTACAATATTTGAGTAACACTTCACAGTACTGCATTTACGCATTTTAAAAATTATGAAGGAAAAATGGTACTTTATTGGCCATAGCTTTCATGTATGCTGCGAGTTATTCTTAAAAATGCTTCCTTCGATGTAGAATAAAAACAAAGTACACGTATTTTTCTCATCATGAAAAAAATTGATGTAGATGGAGAATGAATAACATGTAAAACATTTCTTTCATTTCTTCATTTTTCCTACTTACTTCCCGGACAAAGGAGACGGTTTACTTTGCTTTTATCTGAAATTAGGCAAGTAACTTATACATTGGTGCTTTTAAACTGTCAGAAAAATGTCACTTCTTTTTCAGAAAAGTTTAGATCTCTGACCAGCTGAATAGTCGCAACAGAGATTGGCTTCATGACTTTTCTATGGGAGTGTTCGGCATTGCCTACTGCTCGCCATTAGCCGTCCCTCTTCTACTTAATAAAGTCGCCCTTCGTGCTATTGGTCAGGTTTTGACATTGCTTAATTATTCCAATCCATTTTAAAACTAGAGCATTGACTGCAAAACATTTTTATTTTCAGACACAGTACTTGGATATTTGAGAAATGAGTCATCCTTCAGAGACAACCAACTAATTTTGGATAGGTGTGCGTTACTTTAAATACCATAAATGTTTGCAGAGTTTGATTAATGAGAATTATGGAACATAGGTAGATTCTAATTATGTCAATGACCACAGACTACAAGGCAAGACAATAAATGACGTCACTTCTAGTACAAAAATAAAGCCATTTATAGTACAGCACCCATTATTCACTTGGTCAGGTAAAATGTTGGAAGGAAAAGTAAGGTTTGACAAATGGCGGTTGCCAATAGTACGATGTAATTTCTCCCAAATACATATCAAGAACTCCATTTCTTTCACTCCATTAGGATACAGTAGTAACGTCAATAAATAATGTGTTCTTCTGATGAACACGTAACCTGAGATTAACTAACGGAACATTTACTTAATGGCATCGTTACTTAGTTTTTGTCATTCATCTAGTGTACGTTATTATGAATTAGATTATTGATTTGAATGTAGCAGAAGTAAGTTAAACGTTATATCATTTCGTGCAGTACAATGAACGAGTATTGATTAAAATAGAATACACCATTTCAGATATGAGTAGGATGTGAGGTCTAGCTGACTCTCATAAACAATGTGCTTTTCAGACCCTTGATAACCTAGTTAACAAGAATGTACCTTATATTCCCATTTAGTCAGTCTGTCTGTCCGTTCATGTCCAAAAAATAAATCTCAGGTATCATAAGGTATAGCAAGGTGGCTGAGATGCCGTTCAAAACGTGTTGGCTGAACTAACTCAGAGTCGTCGGAACGTTCTTGAAAAGATCTAAAACTCTTATTAATGAGGCATATAAATTATATATCGCTCAGGCAGAGGCAGACTTAAAGAACAATTCCAAAGGCTTTTGGAACTACCTTATTAATAAGAAAAGTCATAAGTTGGAAGTTAGTCAGATGACCTATAATAATCAAACTCTTACTTCTGATTCTACTATTGCTGACGAGTTCGCTCAACATTTTAAGAGTTTATTCTTCATCCTCGGCAAATTGTAACGGATGTGAATCTTCGAATTTATATGTAACACATTGTTTGATGGTGAATTCCATATCCGAACAAGAATATTTTAATTTTCTTAAAAATCTAAAACCGTCAAAGTCATCTGGTTCTGATTTAATACCCACTTATATTGTAAAGGGATGTGGTGAGGTGTTAAAGAAACCGTTATGTTATATTTACAACCTCATATTGAAAACATCTGTGTATCCAGAGGCTTGGAAAATCAGCAAAGTTCGTCCTATTCTTAAGAAGGGAAACCCAATTAATATAGAAAATTATAGACCGATTTCATTAATTTCTTCTATTTGAGCACATTCTTTACAGACGAATATTTGATCATGTAAAACCTTATATATCAATATATCAACACGGTTTTTATCCAAGGAGGTCGATAGTTACGAACCTTCTTACTTATGTTCAACATATATCAGATATACGCTCAATAATAATTCTTCTGTTGATACAATCTATACTGATTTTTCAAAAGCTTTTGATAAATTGGACCATGCTATTTTGATTAAGAAATTGTCTACTTTTGGATTTTCAAAACAACTGTTGCAGTTTATCTCTTCATATTTAAAAGACAGGAAACAATATGTTGTTTACAATAATCAGAGATCCGGCCTATTTGATGTTTACTCTGGCGTGCCTCAAGGATCTAAGCTTGGACCGTAATTTTTTGTATTATTTATTCATGATTTACCAACGGTTCTCAAACACTCAAAATGTTTACTGTACGCGAATGACATGAAATTGTTTAGACAAATAAGAATAGATGAGGATGTTTCGAAGTTACAAGCAGATTTAAACAGTTATTATGAGTGGAGTATTCAAAATAAACTGCATTTCAATATAAATAAATGCATTTCAATTACCTTTTCTAGAAAAAAATAGCAAAATTAATTTTGAATATAAGATTAATAACTTAAGTATCAAAAGAAACCAAGAGGTAAACGATTTGGGAATTCTCTTCTTTCAATGCACATGTAGAAAAAGTATGCAATGAAGCTTATAAACTCTTAGGATTTGTGATAAGGAACACACGAGAATTCCGCAACTTGAATGCTTTAATAATAATACTTTTGTGAGAAGCAAACTAGAGTATGCTTCGATAATCTGGACTCCTTACTACAAGCAATTTATTAACAAAATGGAACGTATTCAAAACAAGTTTCTGAGATACCTCTATTACAAGATTTTTAGAGTTAATTCTTATCAAGAAAGGGTGTCGTACAATACACTTTTAAAGATTTTTGGTAGAAGTTCGTTGGCAACCAGGCACGAGTTCTTGCAGTTAACCTTTCTTTATAAATTAGTAAATGGAATCACTGATAGCTCGGAGTGTCTAAAGCTATTGAATTTTAATACAAAAGCTATCAATTTAAGGAGTAGATTGCTTTTTAATTGTAATAGATCTAAAACTATTGCACATTCCAATTCACCTGTTATAAGAATGTGTCAGTTATTCAACAAACTGGCGCAAAACAATGTGGATGTTGATTTCCTATGCCGTATTCTACTTATGTAAAACTCTTAAATATATTCTCCGATTGTTGTGAAATTTTTAACTCGATATTGTATTATATTTGGTCTTCCGATTTTACTTATTAGTGACAAATAATTCCGTTGATATAATTGTGTCCGAGTACTTTCATTTGTGTTTCAATTTTGTTCTTGCTTCTAATATTTGACGTATTTTAATATTCATATTTACTACTTGTTGATTATTTTCATGTATTATTTTCATTGTTTTTTTTTGTCTTTCTTTTGTATCATAATCATTTGTAATATTTGTAATTATGTAAGCCTATTGTAAATTGGACATTTCTTTTCCTGTAATAGGCGACTAATAAATAAATACTAGTGTAGTGGATTAGAGTTGCCAACACATTATCTATTTAAATAGAATTTTTCAAATTAATTTCCATTCCGTTAGACCTATTTGCACCAAAATTAGCATAAACATTATTCGACACAATAGGAAAATATGGAGGGTATCACCGTTGACAAGCGCTCCAGTTGTCAGTGTTGCCAATGTGATTTAAAATTCAATTTTTCAATTTGTTTCCATATTGTTAGATATACCGCCCCAAACTTGGTATGATCATTATTTGACAAGTGTTCCCTTCCCCAAGCACTCAAGTTATAAGTTTTGCTAACCCATTTAATAAGAACGTTTTTGTGTCTGAATCTGTATACTTTGTGTTAATAAAATTGTTTAAAATATATCTACATAGGCACATCACTGACTTAATAGCTAAGTGGTAGCGACTGGATATTGTTTTTATTTTCGGTTTCCATCTTTGTCTTCTAAAATTAACTATTTTGGTGTAAGTAAGTTTGGTTCAGCAAAAAGGTGGTTATGAAGCTAAAACTAAATTGTTTCAGTTAGGAAAATACACCCCAGCGAATGTAGCTTATTTTCCTCAAAATGTCATAAAACATCCAAGAGAAACAGACCCCAACACACTTTCCAGGAATATACCAGGTATATATTCTATTAACTTGAGAATACAAATCGTCCTGTATATATTGGAATATGATCATACAGTAGTTCGTGATTACAATTATGTATCTTAAGCGAGGTTGAGACTGGGGTCTAATTGTTTATATAAAATTTTGTTCCTATGCATTATAGTATTTTTCTTAAACATAAAATATTTTTGAATGTCTCTCTCTGAATATGAAAAATATATTACCTTCTTGATATAGAAATATTTTTTCTATAAAACAGGGCTGAAATATTTAAAACAAAATGTTTAAAACAAAAGTAAATAAAAATCTTACTTTTTAAACATTTTTTTTTAAATCTTTTAAATATTTGCTTTCAATATTTTTATATGAAGCGTGTTTAAACACCTATTTCAATTTAATTTAAAGACAAGAATTGGTTTTGTGACAATTTTGTACACCTTTTATAATCAATTTAAATATGAATACAAGACTTGGTTTGGATTCAATCCACAATTTTGTGCGATATTTGTTGCAAACATAAGGAATAAAATTATCTCCGAGGCATTGGCCAAAAATGAATAATATTTTTGCTGAAGTTGTGTTATCCAGAATAAAATAATATTGCTTATACAGTAGTTTATTGATGCATCACTAAATGAATATATATAATTTATAAATTGACGTTGTTCCTCGGTAAATTAAAATGTTGTGTGGATGTCAAAGAAGGAAACAAGAAATATTGTTTTTACTTTCTTCCTTAAATATCAACAGTTTTATATAAATTCACATTCTATGTAACATTTCAAACACTGAAACACAGGATTAGATGAACAAATGAAGACATCTTATTTAAGTAAATGGAACTGATATTCTAAAGTGTTTATGAAATACATCTTTATTTATATTGTTACACTCAAACTTCATGTAAGACAAATTAAAGCTCTATCTTTAATATAAATCATCATCCAACCAGATTACACTGAACACCTTTAGGCCTCAGATGGAGAGAGTGAACTAGTAGTCAATCCAAATGGCAAAACTCTCAACCAGATCACGTATTAGTAGCTATACAAAGATACACCAAGATAATGGACGTTAGGTCTTACAGAGAAGCGGAAGGTGACACCGACCATCAGTATGTGATCACAAAAGTGAGGTTAAAGTTGTGCATCGTGAAAAGAGAAAGTAAAGGATGAAAATAACTGAAAGTCGAAGTTACACGATTATATAATCCGAGGGTAAAAGCAGATTGCCAACTCGAAATCTCAAATCGGTTCGAAATCTTAGCCAATTTAAGTAATAATAAATGTGATATTGTTAATGAAATTAATGATGTGAGAAGAATCAGCAGAAAAAACTAGCCTTGATTTGATGAAGAATGCTTTAAACTTCATATATACGAAAACAAGCAAGGCAACGATGGCTAATTAATACAAGCAAAGCAAATACCAATCACTACAGTAACGCCATATGCAGCGCCACGTGTGGGTTTAGAGAAAGAAACGAGAATACCTGACGTAGAAGATTCAGGAGATAGAGTAAAATGGCAAGACATATGACATACAAGATCTACACAAGGAGTGTTAGGTTTCCTAACCCAACCAGTTAGGTTAGGAAAAGATTACCAGCAGAGATTAAGGATGATTAGAAATGAATGCGAAGATCTTCAGGCGGATCCAACTTAAATTATCGATGTGTAGAAAAGTTATTCCAACAAACTTTTTAATGTACACAACAAGGAAGAAAGAGAGGAATCTGAAATCCATACCGCAGAAACGTGGATACTCGAAAGTAGCAAAATCGAGGTCGAAATGTCGATAAAGAAATATAAGAAAATCAAATCAAGAGTAATAAATAATATTTCAGTAGAACTAATTAAAGTGGTAGGAACGGCACTAACCAGGGAACTAGATGAATTAATAAGTGCTGTATGGAGAAAGGAGATGCTTCCAAAGAAATAGGAAACCTCAATAATAATTGTAGTTTATAAAAATTGGACTGTAATAATTATTGTGAAAATCTCCATACTCCCAACATGCTAGAAAGTATTTTGTGATATACTGCTAACAAGCCTACATGTATACATAGATAAAATAATTGGATATCAACAACGTCGATTTAGAAGACTTAAGGCTCATTGGACAAGATTTAAGCCTTGAGAGAAATCTTAGAGACGAAATGGGACTACAATGGGACGGTTCGCCAGTCATTCATTGATTTTAAGGAAGTGCATGGAAAATGTTATACAATGGAAAGTGCTATTCAATGAAAATAGTTGTACAATATCCTGATACAATTTATGTCAGATAGTTTCGAGATTCGCAGCGGATTGAAACAAGCTGATGCCTTGTCAGCACTACTGGTTAGTTTTGCGTTCGAATATATGATTCAAGAAATAAAAGAAGACAAGAAGAGAGTAACATTGAATGGCTCGAATTAATAGTTCATATACGCGGAAGATGTAGATTTAATAGGGATGATAAAAATGAGCTACAAAGTAACACCGAGGTCTTAGTAGAAGCGGGCGATCAGCTGTAAAATATTTTGGAAATTTTGTTTGATATATCTGGTAAAGTTCCAGATATATGTAAGTACCGGCATTTGCAGTGTTCCTGCTCTATCTAAAATGTGTTGGAAGAAGCATCGAGAGATTTTTGCATTGTTAGCGGTTCTCATTCTCGTTTTCCAGCTTGATTTTTGCACATGCGCAAAATGAGAAAACGACTTCTTATCGTACTCGAATATACGATTTTCATCAAGAGCCTGCTGCCGCCAGTTTAATCACGTACTTTAAAGAAATAGGATACATTTGCAGTAAATGGGATTTGCGATCCGTACTTGACTAATAGAAATATATTAGAACATGGCGTAAGTCGTGGAAGAAACTTTGTTTATGTTTTCTGGGTTCGGGAAACGTATTTCTGACCTTCTATACTGTATTGATGTACTAATTTCTTCAGTGGCAATTTAGTCCAGTCACTAAGACGCTGGACTTCTAACTAAAGAGTCCGTGTTCAAATTTCTCTTGAGACTTTCTGTTTTTTTTTCCTGAAACCTGCAATGTGCATGTTTTTCATTAGCCAAGTTACAGGAAATTTAGAGACAGTTATAGTTCCCTAACTTTCTCCAGGAATATCTGCAAAAAAAAATAGCAGTGTACAGGTAAACGTTGAGAAAACGTAATACATGAAGGCCCAAAAACACAGGGAATGAAGGAAATAGAGACATAACAATTAAGTATGAGAACAGAGATGGTAAACATGTGTCATATGTAACAGGCAAAGCCGAGGTCATAGCAAAATAAAAGTCACTTAGTATCGGACAAGACATGTTGCTCTTCAGTCTACAAACACCTAACCTCGCGTCTATAATAGTTTACGATTGCAAGAGTTCGAGTACGACTCTAGAACATGAACATAAATTGCATGTGTTTGAAAATAAGATTTGGAGAAAGATATATGGCCGAAACGGGTCGAGATAACCAGAGAAAGAGGAGACTGCATAATGAAGAACTCCACCACAGACTGTACGACTCACTTGATGCATTGTTTGGAAATCCGGAGGAAAGAAGCTGTTGGAAGGACAATATTAGAAGGGATCTTCGAGAAACATGTGCTCGTGATGAAATTCGGCTTGATCGTATCCAGAGTAGAATCCAATGGCAAACGTTTGTTACTGCGGGGATGAACTTGCGAGTTCCGTAAGCCATAGAGTTAGTTATTATTTGCTCTATATACCATGTGGGTGCATCGTGCAGCAATGTTTAAAAAGTAGAAACTAATTGATTTTAAACCACACGGGATGGACGTAACTGATAGTTTTGTGCCACTCATCAAATTTTTATCGTTATTCTTAGAAAAGCTATAGGCATCAACCTGGCAGACATTGTCGGAACATTGAAATTCTAGAGTTTGAAAATGTCGATACAAGGCATTCGCCACTCTTTATATTCCATCTACGTTAGAAATATTCTGTTTAGTTGTTTTGTCAATCATCGCTTTCCACACTCTTAAGCACACTTGGAACAGAAACAAACAATTAACATAAATGCAAATGGAATGAATAATTAGATTTAACGATACAATTGGGCCTGCAGCGTTGATTAGTTGCAGTTCCTTGATTCCAGCAAGAAACATGCATTACGTTTACTTCTGGAATAGAAATAGATATATAGTATAAAACATACTTTTCCATCGAAAGAAGAGATTGAAAATGAGAGGTAATATTCTCAAGATTTCCTTTGGTACTAAATTCATTAGTTGTTAAGTGCATTTTTTTTTATTTTTTTTTGTAAAACAAAAAGAAGTACACCTTCTCCCTTCTTTCCCTGTAAGCTTTATATGTGATAATTTTATTGCCTGGACTTTCAACATCGGAAGAAAGCCATTCTAATTTCATTGTTTAGTTCTTTATATTGTCACTAATCATGCAATCTCTAAGTCATAATTTGGCAAATAATTTCCTGATATGGGCATCCACCAAATTTCATTATTGAAATTTCATCCTCAATGACGATGTTTATCGCTTTTGAATGCCCATTTTAGAGTTTATAGCATACGTGATAATTACTTATGTACAATTCGATGTTCAAGAAATGTTTACAAAATATGGAAAGATTTCAGTTTCTCAGAAAGTATTTTTAAGTTTGGTTTGTAGAATGAGGCAACGTTCTTCTTTTCTACATGTACATTTGATATTTAATTTATTTAAAAGGATGAAGATTCTACGACATTTGAATCGTCTTTTGTTCTTTAAAACGCTGCTCGAATTTCATCATCCTGATTGTTACCAAGTTCTTCCAACAATAACTCTTCTGTATTCCCGTCTTTCGTGTTGTTAAACAAAGTGAATACTAAGAACGCTGTTCGTTTCGATACTTTTAATTACGATTCTCACAGTTTCTCTACAAAACACATACTACTCCTTAAATTGAAATGGGAGTGCTATTCAATCGTTTCCAAGATACATGGTACCTGCTTTTAAATTTTTGGAATATTCAATTTGACTCTATAGAGTTCTTAACATAATTGTGAATTAGGCTTTCACTGCAATACGTAGTGACTTCTAACATCAACCACTTTCTCCTTTGCACTCCTTTCTCAAGATAAACAATAACTGGAAAAGTGTTATATACTTTCTGTCAACAACAATTATTTATTAATTAATAAAGTAACACGTTCCTTCAGAATTGCTTTTTTAAACTTTTCTGATTTAGTAACTTTATTTGCCGAAAAATTGTATCTTACAAAATCCACAGACCAATTAAATATATATTTTATTAACTACTATTCACAAGTTAACGAATTATTGTGAAATATACAAAGACATATATTAATTATTATAGCTGAAGAGTTATTTCCTTATGTAGCGCACTTGCAGTTTGTAATTTAGTAGCAAATTTATATTAGTATTACATATTATAATAGAATTTAAATATGTATTTAATCTTAAGCAAATATTTTGTTGTGGAATGTCATATAGGAGTTTCGAAAAGGAACACAATCTAATATTTAGCAACATTTTATGATGGTGCGAGATCCAAATTATATATTTAAATTCACTATTTATTAACATAATTTAAACAAAGAAAACAGTTATTTTTAATGTCAAACTATTAGTGTCAAACTTCAGCATGATAACCAAATAATAATCGAAGTGAAACCTGAAGAAAATATATTGGAGGAATGATTAACGTCATTTGGATACGATTCCCAAGAGAATAATCTTATGATAGAATTGATATTGCATGAGTGACCTTCATGAATCTCCACTCAATTCAACTCGTCAGTTTTAAAATTTGTTTATATACAGTCAGATTCACATAAAACGGAAGATAGATACTTTCTATGAATATAACAAGTTGTAAAATATCCCAATACTGAAGCTTTATGCGGAACAACATTTATAATATATGTTTGGCATGTCGTGCTCTCAACATGGTTTAGCTATGCGTTGCGGAATTGTGCAATTTCGAACTGGTTTGAAAAATTCTGCCACTTTCTATAAATAACTGTACATTCTTTGCTTACTACTTTGATTGTTCCTGTCTAAGTAGATACTGTTACTTTTCGAGGTGTTACGGCATTTGTAATGGTGCCTCACGAACTTCGAGCGTGTCTAGCTTGGAGCCTACGCATGTTTCGAAACTTTTTGAAAGGTTGTTTTTTCTCTTCATTCGAATATTCCCCTCCCAAACTTTTTGCTATAATGACAGCGCAATACCCTCTTTTCATTTTCAGGAAGCAAAACTAATGGGATGATAATACTGAACTTACACTTAAAGCACTTTCAGACGAGGCCAGTAGCAACGCTGCTCAAAAAAGTACTACTATCGGTGAATAATACCAATAAATTTAGGCTTCTACATACAGCCACGAGCATAATGCAGCAACTGTCCTAACGGACGTCGGCGGCGCTGCTTGGACTCTCTTCAGAAGAAACCACTAGGAGCGCTGGTTGATAGTTTGTCGGTGGGTATTGAGCAGAGCCACCGACTTCCATTCGAAGCGCTCTAACTACATCCGTTTGCAGCGCTGCTAGTGGCCTCGTCTGAAAGGCAGGCTTAGACTTTAAAGTAAAAGTTGAAGAGTACAAAAAATGTTCCACTCACAATAATCACTACCCTTTCTACCTTTAAAATACTCCTTGCAACAACTATTTTTTCACCATAATTATTGCTTCTTTCTACATCACTACCAAGTTTGTTCTGTTTTTCTCCTTTTTGGCCAGAAGAAGGCCTTCTCAATTACAAATGCACATGCACTTCCTGATAATCCAAACATTAGAAGTAAGAATGCTCCATTCAAGTGGTTTATAGAAATAGGATCATTCGAAGCCTGTTCGTAGTTAACAGAACGTATATTTAAAATATCTTTCTCCCATTTGTAGCTTAGTCCAGACTCAAACAATCTAATTAATATACTTTCTATTTTGTGTTGAAGAACAGACTCCTTCTGCAGTAGGAATACCACGTAATAGTTGGCAATTATTTCATCCATGATATGTATAAATACTTCATTTTGTGAGTTTCTCTTAAAGAGATAATTTGTTATTACTTTTTCGAAAGCAACAGCATAGTCACGGTCCTTGATAGTACGTTGAATATCCTCAACAGGATTTAATCCATAACTATTTTCGTAAATGAATTTGGATTCAGGATCATTCATATCTTCAAAATATGATTTCAAATTGGGATTGGCACTCAGTTTAAGACCAGCTTTCGGTAGTTCGTCCATTCTGTTAATGTCTTCCTCATAAACAGTACTGGTGAGAAAACTAACTAATGAACTTTGGTAACCTGTACAGATAATAAGAGAATAATATAACCAGATAATAAACAAAAACCTCAAAAACAACTTCTGAGGTTCGTGTAGAATGGAAATGCCAAGTGATGAAGCCAAGGTATTTAAGATAGGGTTACGAATAAATACCTCTCTAGTTTCATTTGAAAGTTTATTGATAGCAATGAAAACTAAGGAGTAACCGAAGTGTACAACAAGGAGAAGTATCCAACAATGACTTGTGAACGGTAGTAGTATATGCTTCCAAGGAGGAACTTCAAAAGCTTTGGGTACAACCCACACAAATTGACGACTTAAGTAAGTTAAAGTCATACTACAAAGTTGATATCTATCTGCATTTAGACTTAAAGCAGCCGCTCCAATATCTGCTCGTCGATATACAATATCTCCAAGGATTCCACAAACCGTTCCATTCTTAAACTTGAATCCCCATTTTGTCTCATCGTTAGGTGTTTTTGCTATCAAAGTGAAGTTCATTGTCTTTGAAATTATTTTGAGGATTCGTCCTTCAACTCCTCCAACACTATTAGGTAGATTAGATTGTATATTTATATTCGGAAGGTAATTGAATGTGCTTAAACGTATCGGGCATAGATGTAAGTTATTTGCTTTTTCCGAAAGTAAGCCAGTTGAAATAACATTATTAATCTCCTTGTACTTAGAGACTACAGTGATGTTATGTGAGTATCCACATTTGTTGTAAGAATATAGAGAATATGTGAATAATAGCATTTCATTGTTAGAATGAGTTGCTACTAACACAGAAGTTGCCTTAAATCCTAACATAGTATCAAATATGAATTTGATTTGATGGTTAACAATCATCACATCAGCAACAAGGATGATAAATGTTGATTTGGGCGTGACTAAACCAGTCATGAACAAAGTGTTGATTGTGTTTAAAAAGTTTATAATAACAGTGCATATAACTAACACAGTTTCCCTTCTTTGAGTACTGTGATAGTTATTCAGAATAACAATTGATTTCTCCCAAGTTTGATGGCAAGCTATGAGGAGATTACTATCAGAAAGTATTTCATTTTCTGTCCATCTCAGAATGACATTTTGGTTAGTAGCTACGCTCCACACACTCTTTTGCATTATTGAACATGGCAAAATCTTAGGAGTGTATATTCTCGCTTTAGTAGTAAATATAAAAATAAGTATCAATAAGAATATTACAAATGTTCTTCCTATGCTGATCATAGTAAAGGTGTTCCTGAAATGATAAGAATGATAACATCATAGATTGTTTGAGGTCATATTGTGGATGTATATACAAAGTGTAAATAAAATATGATTACAAGCTTTGGGTGGTGAATCCTGATGATGAAACAAGAAAAGAAGTTCACAAAAATATATGTCGAATTCGACTTTGTTTTCGAGATAGATGACTTGCGACTGGTAGCCTAAATTCGACTCCTTCCAATGGAAAATCCAATGTAAATTACACCATAAATTTTAAACAACGCACTAAAATAAAATTTGGTTGTTGAATGGTGATTTGCACCAATACAGTGAATATTTCGAGTTAGAAAGTATTGCAATTAGATTATCAGTATTGCTAACCTGGAATATCGTTTAGTTTTTCAAATGACGATACGTCAGTTTATTAGATATGTGACATCCTCTAAACAACGTATATAAAACACTGAATGCAGTATTTCAAACAGCCGAAGTTTTCTCCCTCTTTTCAAGAGACGTTGCAATTTTTCATGCCTGCTATAACATTTATAGTTTACAACACTACGGCCTGTGCCTTACATATCGACGCATAAGATTGTTTTGTCCTATCTCCAAATGAATTCTTATGAAGATACACCAATGCAATCCTCAGTCGTCGATATGTATTTTACCAAATTTGGTACAAAATTTTGTTACCAAAGATAATAAAATTCATCAGTTTCGTCATCCTTGCCTGATACGAAAGTCTCCTCTTCCTCCTTCGTCTCCTCTTTCTCCATCGCCTATGCTACTAACTAATATCCATCGCCTATGTTGATACTAACGATGTATCACAAGAGTACCTAAAGATAGTTTTTATCCAGCTTTGGATACTCTCTGTTTATTACTGGGTTCAAATGAAAATCCGTGATTCAGTTGTTATCCTTGATTAACCTTTCAGAAGGCGCGTGGGGGTAAATTTTATTCCCAGGTAGGTAAATTCATGTGTGCAGACTTTTACCGCTTGGCGACACTGCTGAGTTACCTAGTACCTTCTGCAAACAGAGCTCGTAAAGGAGCAAGGTAATTATTGTCAGTGTTCGAGTAATATCCGCAACGAAAATATCTTCCAAATTTGCTTGGGTATAAAATATACCCCCACGCACCTAGTAACGTGTAATAAGTATGCTCTAGAAAGTCATTCGTATTTGAACGACAATTTCAGATTCTGAAGAAGAAATTAAATAGCATTTATAATGGATCTAGTGGATTTATTAATTTGTATATTAAAAATTTGAATATTACTTTGTTCCAAATGATAAACTTAATTTAGGGAAAAAAATATACCCCCACGCAACTACTAGCGTAATGAAGCCTCTCTGAAATGGTGAAGATACAACGCCTTTATAAATGCATTATTTTTAAACTATTGTTTTCAAATGTTTAATGCAAAAATCATTTTCAAATCTTAAACAGTATTAAACTGAAAATATAAAAATACTTCTTAATGAATTTTAATATTACTGTTCCAAATGATAAATTCAATTTGGGGTAAAATGTATCCCCACGCGACTACTAGTGGTAACTAAACAGGCGCCCGTGGTTATGGGTTAACGTCCAATGCAAGCTGGTGAGCTTCTAAGAACAAGATTTACAGTTTTTGGTTAAGTGGGTTCCGAACCACTCCGTTTAACAGCCTTAAGCGGAAATTGAAGCCCTGAACACGTGGCAGAGAGCTAGTGCACTAAACTCTTCGCCACTCCGAGAACATAATTATAATTACGATGCCCATTACTGAAATAATTTGTTTTAGTGTTGGACACCGTTGATTACAAGTTAGAATTTGTATTCTTATGGCCACAGGGAATCTATGGCTCAGTTCGGGATAGGGTAGGAGAAAGGGGGCAGTAAGGAGTCGGACAAGTCTAAGTTGGAAGGTATTATCAGAGCATTAGCCTGGTATAACTGCATTAAAACCTGTTAAATCTCAATAAGGATAGCCGACCACTGTTTTTGAAACCAGGAACTTCGGAATGATTACTCATTGAAATTCCATGAAACAATCAGACAGTAGAAAAACAGCATTTAACACATAACCTGTTTAGTACTCATATTCGAAACATCACCAATAATTATTTAAATTATTTTGAGGTAAACAGTTGGTATCCATTAATGGAACAGCCAGGTATTTGCGTGTCAATCAGTGGTGCAAAAACAATATTAGACAAAAAACTTAATTTACTCTCAAATAGTGTATGTTAGTGAAAATTATGGGTAGAAGAAAGCATCCATAATCACTAGAAGAAAGCATAGAGAGCGTGTAACATTCACATTTGATCAATATATTTGAACTGCATTTGAATTAATTAAAGATTATAACGGTGAAAAGTTTCTTCAAAGTGTCCTTTACCGGTGCGTTTATCTTATATTTTAATAAGGAGACATATTCAATGTCATATGTCATGTCATATTAAGGCAGTTTGAAACTTTCTGTTTGCAGCATAAAAATGAAGAAAGTGTAACTGCTAAGTTTGGATGCCTGTGACAAAAATATAAACCACCCTCCTGATGTTAAAATATCAGGAGAAGTTTTCACAGTAAACAGTTATAATTTTGGCACAGTTTGTCGACTTCCGGGTCATTCTGCGTTACTGACAAACGACCAGCAAGACGCCATCCAGTAATTCTCCGGATGGATAATGCTAGATCTCACGATGTAACTATGACGAAAACAGTTGATCACGAGCTGGGAATGGAGGTTTTACCATATCCAGCATATTTACCAGACCTCGCGCCAACGAACTATCATCTGTTTCTTACACTGTTAAATGCATTAAGTAAAAGATGCTTCTCCGCTCAAGTGGCACTGGATATTTGGTTTAATGATTTGGTCGCTCAGAAATCTTTAGGTTTTTACCACAAAGGTAAATCTACACAAATGACGTGTGTTTAAAAATAAGGTTTTGAGTAAGATATATGGGTCGAGATGACCGGAGAATGAAGCGGACTACATTATGAAGAGTCCACGGACTGATGACTCACCCGATATTATAAGAATAATGACATCACGACGGCTATGATGTGAAGGTCATGGAGCTCAATTGGGGGGGGGGGATTAAGATTATATTTTCTCGTGGCTGGTAAGCCGCAGGGGGATACGTCGTTGGGGAGACTGATATTTCGTTGGGATGGCACTATTAGAAAGGAACTTCGAGAGCTAGATTGATATATTGACATATTGATATATTGACATTATATATTGACATTAATTTTTGTTGTTTCCCACAAAAAATTCATCGCAATGTTGAAAGACAATAATTGTACCGGAGTTAAGATGACTGGGTAATTTCGTCACACTGATCTGTATGAAAGACGATGTGTCTCCATACTATTGGAGCGCTGTTCGGGAATTAATTGAGGAAACATTTCACACATGGATTCGGAGAAGGGGCAGTTTTGAGTGACCATCAAAGGCACCCGACTAAACACAGTACGACTTTGCAGTTTGGAAAATGATAAAGGACCATGTTTAAGTAAAGAAAAGTGTTAATGAGTTGAAGGATAGAATTACCGCATTGTGAGAGTTTCAAAAGTGATTATGAAAAGATAATAAAAAATTGTCTCTCGATTTAAAAGCGATAACATCTTTATTTGGATGAGAACACTTAGTACACTATTTTATTTGTGACGTTGCACTGTACTTATAAACTTGTTATTCAGACAATAATTCAGTGAATCCTTAAGTATCCATAGGAAAGGTAACTTTTGGGCCAGCCTGTAGTGAAAGGTGAAGATTACTGAAAGGTGTAGTTTAAATTGTCCAGTAGAAAATATACTTACCGAACGTAGAGAAACGAAAATGAACTCTGAAACCATGGTTGCCAAGTAATTATTCTTTTTTTAAAGGACCGAGTACAATACTGAAATCACATGCATTATTACAAATTGCTGTACTAATCTATAGAGCACTAACGTTATTCACGAAAGACAAGTGAAAAACGTCTTTTTCTATCAGTGTGTCTTACCGTCATCCATAATTCTCAGTTTCTGTACCATCCCGGCATTTGACCTGTGTGATTGAGAACAAAGGCTTGGTAATACCTCAGTCAGGATAGGTAGCTGCGAAGATCGTTCCCAGAACCTTCCGATTGCTTAGCTAACGCTGTACCAACTGAGCTACGGTCTGGGTCATATTTGAATTGGGTTTGATTTATTGTCTAATCACTTTTAACGATAATCACGATAAGTCCCATTTACAAGTGACATAGTGACAATCGGCATGGTGAACCGATTGGTGGTTTTGCCATTGCCTTCTATCTGATGAAGATTACGTTCTAAGGACGGGTCCTATAATTTAACGTGGGATTCGAACCACCGGGAATCGAACGTGGGTCCCCTTGATTACAAGGCAGCGAGCTTTATTACTCACCCACATTGACCCTACATTAAAGAAGATATATTCCGGTTAACAGAGCGACAGGTTCACAAATGATACTCGTTGAGTTAGAATTTTATTTATAAGTTTCAGTCACCTATGGTTCACGCCGAGATTAAGTTAAGGAAATGCAGTAGGGAGTCGGCCAGGTCCTGAACTGAAGATACCATCTGGATACATGCCTGGTGTGACTGAGGAAAACACCGGGAAAACCCAAGTCAGGACAGTCAGCCGCTGGTATCGATCCGAGTACCAATTGAATAAGAAGCCAACTCTGTACCAAGTAAGGTACAGCCACTGGGAAGGAAACATACTCGTATTGATATTTATCACATGTACGCACAAACACAAATATTTCTCTCTGCAAATTAAAAGATCCTTATTTAGCTCATGTGTTCTCCATGTAGATATCCTGCAGAAAATCTCAATGATCCATTATTTTCAATTTTATGTCTCTGTTATATATATGTATATATTTATATATAGACAGACAGATATATAGATAGATAGATACATAGAGAGAGAGAGAGAGAGAGAGAGAAAGAGAGAGAGAGAGAGAGAGAGAGGGAGAGAAAGTGTGTGTTGTGATGAAGGAATGAACTTTTAGTAAAAACACTGATCTGATTTAAAATGTTGGGGCAACGCTGGCAAGCTGTTGAAACAATTGAACAACAGCAAGAAATGATTTTAAATAAATGGCACAAACTTTGAATTCAGAACAAATAATGATATTTGTAATTTGTTATCTGGCATTTCATCTGTAATGGAATATTGTGTGCCTATGTTTAAACAAAGCATAGTTATTTAGTAAAGACTGTCCATATATGAATCAAAAGATCAATAAGGTAAACCGAAATGCCAATATGAAGTTTGTTGAATGGATTAAAACAGTGACTAATGGAAACTATTATATTGAATATTACGTCTGCGATATCTATAGTCAAGAATTTGTCAAAATGAATGGCATTGCTGTATTTTCAATAAATAGAGATTTGGTTATGGTAGTAGAGTTCTTGTATGGATTTGGCAAAATTCCATAAATCAGTGTAGTAATCACTGTAATTCTTTAATCCATACTATTAGTTCGTCACTCAATCGAACCCAATTTAAGTCGTCTCGGCCTAATCAGAACAGTGAACCCACAATCAGTAACTTTCAAAATAAATGTTTGATAATAATATTTCACTCTCTCATATATATAAAGAACCCACGTATAATAGAGAGAGAAAGAAAGAAAGAAAGAGTACTATTAACTATAACTTGGCACCCAACATATTTTCATTATTTTTCTACTGACATCTTGTTTTCAAATTATAAACGTAAATAGCAATATGTTATCAGAGCTTATGAAGCATGAATATTGTGCCTCATTCTTAAAATAGCAAAAAAGACGTTTTTTCGTGTCTACAACATTGAATATAGTATACAGTGAATTTGTACTTTATTAAGTAGTATATGGCACAGGAACATAGTACAGTATATATTTCGTTCTATGAAATAAGTACAGTGATTTGTAACAACAAAGATCATTTCAGTATTGTACTAGATTCATTAGAAAAGGAATAATTACATGGCAACAATAGGTTTCGAAGTTCATTTTCGTTTCTTCATGTTCAGTAACGATGTTTTCTACTGGACAATATAAACTACACCTTTCTGTACATTTAAACTAGCCATCTACCTGGTAAAATAACTGGAAACATAAAATAAAAATGGTGTTAGATTCACTATTCTGAAATTTGAAATGTAACCCTCCTAAATATTTTCATTATCACGAAGAACGGTAGTCCTTCGAGTGACCCTAAGAAACGAGTCTGTTAGCGGCACTCACATATACACAGCTAATTTAGGATCTAGCCAACTATAAGCCCGATTTTGATGCTTGAACTTGTATTTGAAAGCTCTTTTCCATACTAAGCCACAGAAAAAAAATTAGGGTGGGAGGACCTCCCTGGGACCGCTTAGGGCAGTTCGAACAAAAATTCATAATTTCACATTTCTGGTGATAGCACAGACCATACAGGCGGCCGAAACTTTCGGAATCGTAATCTACGCTTCAATAGCTTTCAAACGGTGTATAACACGTCAAAATCGGTGATGGGGTTCGAAAGTTACGCCTTTTTTTTTTAGCCCAATCACAGAATTTTCACAAATGATAGAAAAGGACCTCTGTCGTTCTGTCTGTCTCTTTGCTTTAGTAATAAGTGGTTGGTACCAGGAGGGTTTGGGGATCCATTGCAGGTCTCGCAGAGGCAAACTGATCATTATTTTTATAGGAGTTACCGTTTTCGAGATACGGAGCCTACCATGGTTCAAAATCGTCCTTTTGTATGAAGACTATGCACTTTTTAAAAATATGCAGCCTTGGAAAATAAGTGATATCAGTACAAGAACACCGTCGGATACTTTCTTTGTGTCAGTATGGAGGAAGGGAGAATACGAAGTCTCTTAATTTTATTACAAGGGTAACACTTCCACCATAGTGACACAAAGAAATTTACTCGCAAAATGGATATCAGTTCTTTTGTAAGTAGAATTCTTGCGTCACTCTTCCCTTTACCCCGAAGGGGTTCTTGTACTGATTTGGTATATACTGCAAGAAACTACACATATTTTGCCGACAACACAGACAACAAATGTTTTTTTCTAAAAATAAATCCTCGATAAAAGTTCCAACACTTAGACTTTCACACACACGCTCTCAAAATTACACACAGCAATCAATCTAATTCTAAGTGAGTTAGGTTGCCTATCTTCCAGGATTCGATAAACAACGTGTAAGAATAGCTTAATGTAAAGGAACTAAAGGTGTTGACTGTACGTACGTACATCAACAAATTATTGAATCTTTAATCTGGTTTCTAGTAATCAGTTGCTCAAGTGCGATCACCAGACAGCACAGTACAAGTTCAGCACGGGTGCTGTACGGGTGCAAATACACGGATACACGTGTGCTGCACGGGTACAAATGCACGGCTGTACGTGTGGCGTACACGTATAGCACGCTTGCTATTCCTCATCAGGACGGGTGCAGTACACTTGCAAAGGAACGGATACGCGTGCAAATCCACGGATGAAACGCGGCTGAAATACATGTGCAAAACCCGTGCACACGAACGGATACCCATACAAATCCACGGATGAAACCCGGCTGAAATGCATATGCAAAATCCGTGCACACGAACGGATACCCGTACAAATGCACGGATAAAACCCGGCTGAAATACATGTGCAAAACCCGTGCACGTGAACGGATACGCGTGCAAATGCACGGATGAAACCCGGTTGAAATGCATGTGCAAAATCCGTGCACACGAACGGATACCCGTACAAATGCTCCGATGAAACCCGGCTGAAATACAGGTGCCAATCCCGTGCACACGAACGGATACCCATGCAAATGCACGGATGAAACCCTGATTTTAAATGCACATCCACCCTACACGTCCTGTTCCCCTAGCAGGTACGTGTGCACTACCTGTGGGAAAGCACGGGTACCTATACCGATCCTGCGGAGCAGTCGATATGAGGTCGCAGGTTCAAACCTGGTTCCCGGGCATCTCCACGAGCTTTTCCCTCACTCACACTACGTAAATGGTACATTGGAAATAAACCCTCTCACCCCGGCTGAATTTTAGTATAGGAAGGCCCTAGAAGCAATGTGTGCATTAAAATAACACATATTTGTATGCATACATGTATATTGCTTCTAGGGCCTTTTTGAACTAAAATTCAGCCGGGGTGAGAGGGTTTATTTACAATGTACTATTTACGTAGTGTGGGTGAGGGAAAAGCTCGTGGAGATGCCCGGCAATAAGGTTTGAACCTACGACCTCATCGACTGCTCCGAATTATCGGTGTATAGGTACCCGTGCTTTCCCATAGGTAGTGCACACGTACCTGCTAGGGGAACAGGACGTGTAGGGTGGATGTGCATTTAAATAGGGGTTTCACCCATGCATTTGCGCGGATATCCGTTCGTATGCATGGGTTCTGCACATGTATTTCAACCGGGTTTTGTGGAAAGTCGCATCATCTCTCACCACTGAGTTTGTTTTTCCTGGTATTATTCTTGTAGAATAGAAATATTTATTATGGTTTATTTTATAACTACTGTTTAACCATTTAATATAAAACCATCGAAGACTCATATTAGAAAAAAGGAGCATTGGATATAGAGCTGTCTAGACATTCGGAAGGTCGCTGGTTAACATTTCGTAGACGCCATCCTGATTATTGATTTTCCAAGACTTTTCTGAGTCACACCAGGCAAATACCGATGGTCGTCCCAAAATAGACCAAAGACATACTGTTTTCAAAGATTCCTATTCCAAGCTGAGCCATAAGAACCCACCACCACCACCAAAAAAAAATATTATAATTCAAAAGTCTTCATACCACAGCGGGTCTTTTAGATGATGATTATTATTGGTGTTCTGCCCGGAGGCAGGTCTATTACCCGAAGGTTCCTGGGCAAAGTGAACTGATGGCGGTTCGCCATTATCTTCCATCTGTTTGAAATAATGACGTCCTGAGTACGGGACCTAAAGTTGAACGTGGGGATGGGAATCACTCGTGTCGCCACCGAGATCTCTAAATTACACCGAACCCGAGATCTCTAAATTACAATGGCGACAAGCTTACCCGCTCATCCACCGAGGACACTTAGAAACAGCGAGAAAATCAAGAAACTAGCAGGTTCCCCAAGTACCGTCATATGTTAAAATAATCTGTAAAGCAACTCAAGCAGAAAAGGGTTAAAGTGCCTCGCCTAAGAGTATTTTAGAAATTCACCACATCACCTGAATACAAACACGGAGCAGTAAAACCTAAACACAGTGTAAACAATATATATCAATCCATAATCGCTAAGTGCACATACTAATTATTTCACATATAAAATGAATGCTTTCTGCTCCATAATCAATATGCAAAATTTAACATTCTCCTACATGTCTAGAAGCTGAGCATAACCTAAAATGCAGTGATGGGTCAAAAAATATGATAGTAAAACAGATTATATAATTGTATATCTTATTAATATAGAAAGTATACACCATACATACGAAAAGAATATATATATATATATATATATATATATATAAACACAAATACCTATTTTTTGTTTGCTTCACAGAATAGATCTCGCTTTGTAAGTATTACACACACACACACACACACACACACACACACCCCTGCCGTAGTGTTTAGGCTGTAGAACCGCCACTAATGATGGATTCTTCAAAATCAATTTCTTCATTGTTGTCTTGATCTTTCTTCTGTTCCCTGCAATTAAATGAGAGAGAATGTAGAAAGTAATAAATAATAAATATGGATCGTAACACCTATTTAGAATTTTACACATAACTATGTTTAAATTTTCCAAGCTTAATTTGCAACTGACTCATTCGCAAGTGGGAGATATCTAAAATGAATATTAAAAATTAAATGTTAAAGTGACAACAATTATTTAAACTTATCAGCCTATGTTCAGATTCGTCTGCATGTCAGTTTAATGTCTTGGAGCACTAGATTCTGCGTGATCAATAGTTTTCACACTAACACAGAGTGTAGTGTTCCTGGACGATGAACAGACATGCAGTTGAACCAGAAAATACGCGGATAACTATGGTTTACAATAAATATTGATGTTTAAATTTAATATTTATCTATAAGTTTAATTATAATATGACAAATGGTAAGTCTATAACTGTATATGCGTGTGTGGAGGAGGGGAGGGGGTAGTTGGGGACAGTTCTACGAGGACAATGCATGTTTATGTAAACATCGAACAAGTACGTCGGACGTGATAAAAAACCTGATCTTCTTCTTAACAAATTATTACTTTTACCACATTCGTCGCGATAGAAGATGTTAAAAATTTATTTCAATTTATTTTATTGTCCTTCCGGCATCTGTAGCTCAGGACGGGATGGAGTAGGGATTGGGAAGGTATCGGCCAGGGCCATAACGAAGGTACCATCTTGGAATTTTGCTGGTTAAACTGAGGGAAACCCTGGAAAACCTCAGTCAGGATGGGCGGCGGCGGGATTCGAACCAGCTCGCCTTCCCAGTGCCACTCCGAAATCCAACACGTTACCGAATCAGCTATGGGAGCTGGGTAATAAAAGATGTTATACGTTTCGGCAAATCGTGTTTCACTGTCAGTTTCCATTGGATTACGATTTCCGTTTTGAGCCTTGGGAAAAATGAAATATTGGTAAGCACGTGAGGACTGGGAAGAGATCAAAAGAAAAAAAGCAAATTGTATTAATCCATGAGAGGATAACGAACGAGTACTCGCCAAGCAACGTAATCTCAGTCATATGACGGGATTGGGGTAAAGTTTTCGATCGGGCCGAGAAACGTTAAGGGCTAAAAAATTCTGAATATTGTAATCAATCCAATCCAATGGCACTCCCTAAACTAATGGAACCTGTCATTAGAAACCCGATGGTACGAATTTGGATTTTATATAATGTAGCGGCAAGGGTCTTACTTAAGAATTTCAATTTAATTTTAAGGCTTTTAGGCAACTTTGGACCAGGCAGGGACAGGTGATTGGTGGAGTGAAGGAAGTTGGAGGAAACGGGAGAACCACGAAAAAACCCATGTGCACGATGTGTGTACCCCACAAAGCCCATGGCAAGAGCAGAACTTGAACTGACGACCCCAAGCACCAGAGGCGAGCGCTCTAACCGTTGAACTACCACGGCCCCAGCCTTACCTAGGAAATTATCCCGACATATCGGCCGAGGGGTTAGAAATAGTGATTTAAAAAAAGAAGAAAAAACCGGAAAATTGAGTTCCGGAAAAATGATTTTTTTTTTTAACTATTAGGGTGGTCTTGACACTATTTGATGGTCAATGATATCGTTATAATGTTAATCATTGTTAAAGATACAGTATATGCAGAAAACAAAGACGGAAATCGGACTCCATCTGACAAAGTGGTGAAGCATTATTTAAGTTTTGGGGTTTAAGCCAAAGATACTTAAAGGACAAAAGTGAACTGAGCTCGTTTCTCTTGTACATGGGCGGTAATGTGATTTTTGCATTTGTAACTTTTGTACCTTTTTAAAAGTAAGAACACTTAATATTACTACACGGGAACGCAAATGTGCTAGGTAGGTAATATTCCTGACGAAAAAGAAAGAGATTGCATCAATAGAACCAGGGTTTTATTGCTTAGTGAAACAAAATCCTGTTTCTTTCCCCAAATTCCCGGTTGTTCATTTTTCGGCCTCAAAATCTCTAGTTTTAACACGAGTATCTACCCATCGCAAATAATTGACCAGGCACTCATGGCTTTAAAATTTTGTTAGCAAAACTACAATGTCACTTAAATCAATCGCTTCACATACGTTGTGCTTGGCTAATTTCTTTCTCTTTTATTCACAACATTGGTATAATTAAAAAAAAAAAACATAACACATGGTGTACAAGGGTTATTTGTTGGTAGACATTTCTGTTCAGTACATTTCCTAACAGGCCTCCGTACCTACGTTGCGTGTGTGTGTTCATATTTTTGAAGATAATGCACAAATGAAAAGAAATAATGAAATTTCGGAAAGCGCCACTCCAAAATACATGTGAATGTGTAACAAATGAACCATCTGACATTTTGACACTGTTTATTTTATATGAAAAATTATAATGCCCGTAATTGATGACGTCATGCGCGTACGCAATTACTGGCATTCTATTTTGTCAGCTAAAATAAACAATGTTAAAATGTCAGATTGTTCATTTGTTACACATTCACATGTATTTTGGGGGCCGCTTTCCAAACTTTCATTATTGTTTGTCATTTGTCCAGTAGCTTCAAAAATATGAAATCACACACACGCACATTAGGCACGACAGCCTCTTAATTACGATTCACATTTGAATGCCTAAAGGGACTAAAATCAATCAATTTCTTCCGAACTACAGCTTTGCCTGTCCATATTTTAGTATGGGGATGTGTATTGGTAAACGATGCTAGGGAAGATTGGTACAGCGAGAAAGAAATTCTAACCTTTCAGCTACAAATTGAAAACCAATCATAGATTTCTTGGTTCTATCCACACTCGTGCCATGTGGGCTTTGTGGTGGACAAACACCTTGTGCATAAGCGATCTCGGGATTCTTCCTCCCAAGACGCCACAGCTCAGTGGTAGAGCGTAGGCGTAGCATTCTGGATGTCCTGGGTTCGATCTCAGCGGCCGACAATTCTGACAGATTTTCAAGGGTTTTAGTCACACCAGACAAATGCTGAGACGGCACCTTCAACATAGGCTCTAACCGACACCTTCCCTCTCCCCTTCCCGCCCTGAGCCTTAGATGCCTATAAAGGCCACAAATGAACTTGAAATAATTGGTTAGTGGGGCGACAGGCGTATCTTTAGTATACATCGGGCGTTCCATTTGGCACCATAAATGGAGCAGTAACAGGTGCTGTCTGTTAATGGATTTGCATCGCGTATAATTAGAAAAAAATATCGAACCTGACTTTTTCTAACCCGTCGTCTACGCTATTGCTCACTCGACATATTGTTCGTGATATTTGAAGCAAAACATCAATGGAAATAAGTCATTATGACGTAAATGTATCATGATTCCGAATCCTGTAACCGTGACTTATATCGTTCGGAAAAATCACGCCAGACGTAAGCTAAAGTAATACCGGGCGGCATATCACACTATCGCCAGCCCTGTTTACAAGGGAATTAGTGCTATATATAGAGTGTACATATAGAGCGGCCGCCTGACTGAATTAATGAAATTTACGCTATTAAACATAATTTCAAACTATTTCTATTTGACAGATTCAAACCCAACCTAACGTCAGAAATAAACATTCATACACATAAAAAAATGCTGTCATTTTTTAAAAAAGTACAGGGGGGGCAGCTATCTAGAAACGTCACCATGAACGCAATTAACTATTCCCATTGCAGCTCAAAAAATGCATGTTACGCAAGCTCGTTTACTTTTGCGTAACTTTTTTTGTGTGTGCAAGGTTAATAACGTTACACGCATCTTTACTCTCTCTCCGAAAGTGACAGTGATCTTAACTTTAGGAAAGCGAAACGTTGTAAATTTATTTGTATTACCCCAATGTAATATATGATACATGTCAACGTAACTTGTAAACTGTGCACGTGCCTTGTTGGGAAGGGTGTAGATAGCTGGTCCACCCTATGCATTACTACCTCTAGGTTAGGTTACGTTAGAAATACTAACACAAAGTTACTACTTACATGCTACTTACAAGTTACTACAAATGCTATTTATTCCCATAGATGCCCTTGTACACGAGAAACAAAAATAAAATTCATGTAACATCTTAGGGTGGACCAGCTATCTACACCCTTGCCATATTGTTCCATACATTTCTGGACATTGAATAGGTATTAGAACGTTATAACAAATATGTCATCGGTTCCTCAAAGAAAAATATATCTATATATACTTAATACCGATAAAAGTGCTTACCTTACTTCAGTGACTGTTACCAGGACAACACAATGGCTTGTCTTCTCTCTCCTCCTTAAGGTGGCGCTTATGCTATAGAGTAGCCTAGCAGACTTGGCCAGTATATAATATAATCGTGTAACTTCTAAAGAATCATTATTTTTTAACACCATTCACTTTGCACTTAATAGGTGATAACTATTGTTTGATCACTGACTGTAGTAAAAGCACTTGGAAGCGGTAGTTGTCCTCATATCTCTGTTGTTTTGATTTGATGGCTTGTCTTCTCTTATTATTACAAAGGACGCGCCGGGAAATGAAACAATTTAACGTCTGCGTCTAGGCTACAAAATAAGTGACAAATGACAGCTCACATGCGCAGTGCAGAACGTAAAGCGCGAGTCTCCTGCTGGAAGAAATATATACGTTTTTAAATTCTTTTTGGTGCCTATTCCCTTTATAACATAAGAAGGAAGCAATTTTTATTTAGTTGGTTACACTTCCAATTTATTCTCGGCTAGAAAGAGAACAAACACTCTGTACGCGTACAACATCCGTGATATACATGTATCAACGAACGGAGATGCGAGCCGAGGAAAGGCATATGTATCAACGAACGGCATGGGTTATGCACGGATACCATACGTGTGGACAACCCCTGCAAAAGAACGGATATACATGCCCTTTCACGGATTATGCACGGATACCATACGTGTGGAACATCCGTGCAAACAAACGGATATGTGTGTCCTGGCTCGGATTCTGCATGGACGCCATTTTCCTTACAAACATAACAAGAAAATGCATTTTCATTTCATTATTTGCCCCTCGAATCTACATATCCACACTATAGATATGAGACGAGTGCAACATCCTTGCAAACGAATAGATATGCGTACATTTGCACGGATTCTGCACGGATACCATAGGTGTGCAACACCCGGGCGAACGACCGGATATGCGTGCCCTGGAACGGATTTTGCACGGATATCATACATGTGCACCATCCCTCCAAATGCACGGGTATGTGTGCAGTGGCACGGATTATCCACGGATGGCATTTTCGTTAACAACAAGGAGGCTATTTTCATTTAATTATTTGCTCTTTCCACCTAAATATTTATTCCGCGCTAGATTAGAGACGTGTGCAGCATCCGTGCAAACGAACAGCAATGCGTGCCGTGGCACGGATTATGCACGTAAGCTATTTTCCTTAACAACATAACAAGAAGGCTACTTTTATTTCATAATTTACCATTTCAACCTCAAAATGCATTCCACACCAACTATACGAATATCCATTACATACGATCGGATACCCGTGCTGCACATGTGAGTCACATGTCTCAAGTAATGTGTACAAATGCACGGCTGTGGTATGGATTATGCACCCGTGCAGTACACGTACGTGCTGTCTGGGATCGTTATTCAGCTACATCTGTCGGGTATATTTAATGTGTACTCGGATTGCAAGAATGTTCATTTACGTTTCCTATTCAAATACAATAATATTAAATTTAGTTCTAAGATTAATTGAATAAGCGTAATCATTTAAATAAGGTACATGTGAATTAATATTGCGCCCGAATAGAGATTATAAAAAAAACATTTGTGTTGTATCTCTTCTGAGGTTGATTTCCGTAGTGTTGCGAGGCAAATCTTATGCTTCCTTTGAACGGGAAACGAACAGCCTCAGTAGAATTCTGTGACACAGTTATAAATATTTTGTGATTCAAACCCACCTTAAACTTCACTGAAGAATCTTCATTTAGCTCAGGGTGTATATTTTTTTCTTTGACAATAATGTAAGTAAATGCCTGGATAGTGAATGCCTTGGCAAAATTATTGAATGAAAGGACTCCAAGCGATCCCACTTTCGTGGTTTCTGGAAGCATATGTTAAGGCGATCAATTTTCTGATTTTTTTGTCATTATTTTCATTTACAGATTTGCTGTCCTTTAACGTAAATGAATTGCAGGTCTTGTAGATTCAGTGAATACAATATTAATAGTTTTGGAGTGATCTATTCATTACCGTAAATCATTAGCAGCGATGTAATCTGTAAATCTTAATGGACCAGAAGGAATAATAATATTAATAATAATAATATAATAGCAATAATAATAATAAGTGTTCCCCTATTAATTGAAATCACTTTAGATGTTATAGATTGTTTGTTTTGTTCGATATATTATTTTTCTCTCTAGCTAGCAATCTCAATAGTTCTTGTGTCATAAATCTGTTCAATATAAACACTGCATCAAAATAAACAGCCACAACCGCAAAATAGCTGTATACTTATTGTTTCATGGGTAAAAGTGTTTGAAGAGTGAGAGAAACCGTTAAGTCAATTTGTAGCTGGTTTAATGGTGGAAATAGATAACAAAGGACTGGGATAAGCTACTATTGCCATTATGAAAGGAAGAAAGAAGCTTTATGATGGAAGAGCAACTATAAAGCAGACAAATTCTCCCATAGTATTGAAAATTTACGTAGTCAATTTAGAGACACAATAAGGAAAATTGTTTATACAACAAATATCGTTGCTACGATAGAGAATAAATTGCATTCGAAATGTACCAAACCGCAATCAAAAACATTGAGGTATTCACAGATTAGAAGAAAATTCAGCGATAGCTTCAGTAAAGCAATTTGCACTCTTAACAGAATGTTCTAAGATCAGCAGAAAATACTTTGTATCTTGATGATGAATTCATAGGAGACCCTTGTTTATTTAGTTTAGATTTCATGTTTCTAAGCGAATCCGGGGTGAAAGTAAATCTTACATAACATATATAACTTAATTTATTTTCGGATCTATGATTTTAAATCATTTGAATTCAGATTATTTACAGTAGTAGCAGGCAGAAAGTGGTTTGCGTGGTGGCCAGTTCGAATGTAAGTTTTAGTTATTTGATCCTAATTCTTATTCAGGACTATATTCTATGAATATTAAATTCTTTACTATTAATGAACACACAAGACGAATAAACAGTGTGTAATCATTAAACTGTTATTAAAAGCCCTGAGGAGACTTAAAGCTTCTATAGATGATTCTACAATTTTTGTTAAAGTTGGCTCCAAATAACTGCGTTGAAAAGACTCCGGGAATGCAACGTGGGCAGGCTGAAGGTTGTTTTTGACCTTAAAAGCCCTTACTATCTTTGTTTCAACTCCACATTACCTAGATTTTCTCTCTTGAATTTTTACGAGACTGTTTTAATAATTGTTTATTATTTTCTATAGTGTAAATCAAAGTTATTTAAACCAGAAGGGACAAAATTGGAATATAATTGGAATGCTGAGTTAATTTTAAGGTGAAACTGAAGAATGTATTTGAATTCAGTATGATGGGTGTTTTGCCCGGAGGCAGTTAGATATAATCCGAAGCGAAAGCTTTTGTCCAAGATGGAAGAATGGTGGTTTGCTTTTGCCTTCCATCGAATGAAAATTACGTCCTGAAGGCAGGATTCACAGTTTGCAGTGAAGCTGAAGTACTTATGTACTCTTGCAGTAACTCCTGGGTACAGCAGAAACTCTAGGGGTCCTATCAAATAAATCAAGTACTCTCCAAACGATAAAATAAAATATATTTTCAAACTATACTACTCAACGTAAAGCAAAAATTCGTCTAGTTTTACTGCTACGCACCACCAAAAGAATTGGATGACAGAGTTGTCGTCGCACAGAAATACCCCCTTACTCTAAACACCCCAAGGGAAAACTTAGGAAACATCTCAACACGTTCGTTCAAATCGAAGTTAGGGGCAATATCTAAATAAACTCTTCTTCAAAATTTGTAAATAACGAAGTCGACATGCTAAAATTTCATATAAAATTTACAATTTTTAACTCATCAATCATTTTCATTCCATATATTCCCTGCATTCACATATAACTATTAAGAATGTCTTTCGCTATGCTTTAAAGAAAATCATCAATATATTCATCATATATACATCTGTATACGTGTGTCAGTAAAGGTATAAAAATAGATTTCCATAACACATCTGTAATGAAAACTACTGTAAAGAACATATTTTAAATGGTTAAAGTTGACATATATGTATCTGATTATAACTTTGGAAAGAAAACAACAGAATGAGAGATTGATAAGCTTTAATGAACATGCACAAGTAATTACTTTCGAAACATTTATGATTACAAAGAAACAATCAGATAATCTAGAGTTTCCATTTGATTTATTCTCAAATTATTCTACATGTACAGCCCGACAATAATTAATTTGGTTTATTAATATGTCAGCAATTTAGCCAATTAATACATCAAAGTAGCGCGCCAAACATAGTAATTAACTTTGTTTATTATTCGAAATGTAGTTTCGTTCTAAAAGAAACAGTCTTTACAAAGTACAACATAACTCTCATCTTTGAATCTTGCTGTATTATAGACAACTCTTTACAACGCTTCAAATGTTGTTAATTTTTTGTGTATTTTTTTTATAACGAATGTAGTGGAATTCTTGCTGATAGCCGCCATGGTTTTTTTCATTTAAAGGTGAGAAGTTTAAAATGTCTCTTGTAACAATTACTCGTAGTTCTCTTTTAAAATGTATACAGACCGATTCTAACTAAAGCTAAGTCTAGTGTTTGATTGTGGAAAATGATAAACTGAATTAAAGCTCCAGCTAGTTGCACTATATTTTGTTCAGTTAGTAAATTATAATCTTAGCAATTGGTTAAAAATGTTCTAAATTTACATTGAGTAACAATCAAAATGGAAGAAAATATAAAATTAAATCACAAATATTAATTTAATTTGAGTACTATAGCTTAGAAACAAACTAAACAAGCAATACAATTGAAGATTGGAAATGGATAGCGATATAAGTGTCAGAAACGAAATTTTACAGAAGAGAGAAGAAACGAAAGGTCTCTCCGGCTTGAAAGCACATAATTACAATATCTTCCGTCATAATTCTGTAGTATTTGCAATGGTCTAGGAACTTCTACATCGACTACAATCTTTTTTAATAAACAATTTAAGTTCATTTTTGAGAAGAAGTCGATGATTATAATACAGCCAATTGCAAAATTTAGTTTTGTTTTAATTCTAATCCATTGCATAACGAAATATACTCCAATCGATTGAAATAAGCTATTTTTCTTTCCCATTCGATTTTAGGATATTAAAACCCGCAAACTTACTCATTTGAGAGTTACAAACAAGAATTCAGATCAAATCTCTCGTAATCAGTCCGAGCATCAAATAAAACTAAAGTTTATGTTTACTAGCACGATGTCCTTGCCCGTTGGTGCAGAGTCAAAAATATTTTATAGTTAGCCCTTCAAATATGCCCACTAACTTAAGATGTTGGAACTGAACTGCATCTTCCATATTCGTATATAACTTATGAAGCAGCCGTTAAATGTTTGGTAACTTTATAATGCCTTAAGTGTGAAAGCAAATCCACATCACGGTCCACCCATGATAAAGGAATCGCTGACTATTGAAGTATTTGAGGGGGTTTGACCCCACCCAGTCAGGTTTGTAAGGTGGCCAGGGTATGCGTGCCAAATGTGGCGCATGTACGTTAAACGGTATAAAAGTCTGAAAAAATTGAATTTTATAATAGTGTGGCAATACTGGTAACTGGGGTACTTAGTATTCTGAGAACCCACAAGCCGGTATCCTACGGTATCAAAAAAGTATCGTGCCAAATTTGGGATAGATATATTGAATGATATAAGAAGCTTTCGCAAAAAAATGAACTTTTCATTAAGATAGCAGCACTGACATTAGGGGTGTTTTGGATTGGGATACCACAGTCGTATTAGTAACGCATTGAGAGGAATTCATGCTAAGTTTATTAGTGATATTTCGAAAGGTTTAGGAGCCCTTGAAGCAAACAAACAAACAATCATTCACATTTACATATAGCATGAAGTAGCCTGATGATATTAGTTTCTCTTATCTCACCAAGGAGCAGGATGTTACTAATCCACAATGTTTCCTAGCGTTAGTTTTGAAAACTTGCTCATGCAAGAATCAGAAAATTGATGTCACCCAGAATGACAAGCAAAGGAAATATATATATAGGTATGTTCAATAATGAAATCAGAGGCCATTTTATGTTTTATGACAAAGCTGAGGATCATAATAAGTCAAGTTTCTTAAATTCTGGAATACACAAATTAAATAATGATAATAATGTGATTTACGATATAAGTATACAATAAAGACAATGGTGGAAAAACATACATAACTTAATAAAAAAAAGAATCAGATTATTAAAAAATCGTTCTAAACATATGAGGTGTATGTGCGAAGAAACGTTATGTGACATTTTTCTGAAAATTGAGTTTTTTACAAAACGAAGATCTCTGATGTGTCTTTGATATGTATCTGTACTAGATTTGATCATATTGCAGCAAATAGCCTCGGTATTCAGACATTTTTTGAGCAAAAGGCACTACAAAAACCGTGAAGTTTTTACTCACGGCTCAGTCATGAGGTAACAACACTGACAAGCCCCCGCTAGCAAGTGTCTGCTTGGCGCTGTGGATATTGCATAGGACTGCTACTTCGGTGACTCGGGTTCGGTTCTCGGCTAGGAGATTTTGTAGCGGTTATTTACTATGTTGAGACTCTTCACTGTGAATAAACTACGTCCAGCCAGCTGCAAACTGCGTCTACAATATACTTCTTGCCCGTAGATCTCAGGGAGGAGAAATACTTTCGTGAGTCCTTTCGATTCGAGAGAACGCTCACAATAGTTCTAGCACTTGCTCCCATAGTGCGGTTAGGGGGCCTCACTGATGAAAGGTTGCCTATGGAATTGGGGCTACGGCTTACCCTCGTAGAACATCTAGCAGAAGTCCTATTTCAACCAATGTCACACCAAAAAGAGCTTGAAGCCACAATACGGTGCAACAAAGTTAATTATAAGACTCAGAGGGTTTATTTCATCAATACGTTTCCTCTACTGCGTGTATTGTTTTTTTATCTGTGTTTCGCAGACGGTTATGCCATCTCTTAGGTTGTGTTATTTGTCATAAGTATATTTTGTTGAATGATGTATGGTCTATGTGAATTTCATCAAATATGTGATAGTATGGCTAGGCTAGTGCATTGAATGTGTATATCTACGTAGTATTTATTGTGCAGCTGATGGATATATGGTTCCCATGTGCTGTGGTGGCGGGTGTCTATTGAGTACCTCCATATTTTGAGTTTGATCCTGTTCGTTGTTTAGTCTATACAGCTCCAGTAGGTGATGAAGTGGTGGATGATTCTGTCAAGGTTCACTATCTTGTTGTGCGTCGACGTGAATAGTATCCTGTAGTCCTGGGTATGCAGCATTCCAGCGTTTTGTTTGCATATACTTTAGTCTGAGTTTTTCAAGGTGTACTATTATATATGGAAAGGTAAGCTTATCATATAACTCCTGGGTTGGACTTAGGAGACTGATGCGGAAAGCCAAGCGTAACGCATGGCGTTCTAGAGTGAGTAGCCGGTTGTAATATGCTTCGATCGCCGAAATCGAAGCTATATGACTGTATGTAATGCATGGTCGCATAAACAGCTTATAGGTGTGTAATATGGTGTTTGATTTGAGTCCCAACGTAGTGCCGGCAAGCCGGTTTAAGAGTTTCAAAGGTTGTAGATTGCGGTATTGAGATGGACGACATGAGCCTTCCAGTTTAGATGCTTATGGAATGAAACTCCTAGATATGTAGCAGATGTGCGTGGTGTAATGTTCGTGCCATTTACGTTTGGTTCCAGTTTATTGGGGTTTCGTTGGATTCTGGTTCGAGTTGTCGGCTGCTGTATTATGATTGCCTGGGTTTTGAGTGCATTTATTGTGAGATGCCATTTTGAACACCATTGATAGAAGGTGTCAACGGCTCGCTGCAGTGTCCGATTTATATGTTGGATGGTGTTGCCACAGGCCAGGCGGCGAAAGTGAAAGTATGTACTGGAGATGGCGGTGTTGGCATATCAGTTACAAACAAGATGTATAGTAACGGAGACAGGGCAGATCCTTGATTCACCTCAATGTGTGGAAATATAGGATGTGATAGACTGTCATTGATCTACGTATGCCATGCGTTTTTTCAGGTAATGGTAAATTAGTCGAACATAGGCTGTTGGGAGGCGGAAGTTATATAGTTTGTGGATAAGACCTGCGTGGCATACGCGGTCAAATGCTTTCTCGAGGTCGAATAGAAGTAGGCAGAATGGTGCATTGGTATTGTAGTCATTTGTAAGTATTGTTGTTAGTCTCAGTAGACTATCAGTTACACTGTAGTTCGGTCTAAATCTGGCCTGATGGTATGGCAATAAGTCAACTTTTGTAGGTGATTATGCAGTCTGAGTACGAGGATTCGTTCTGGTATCTTACTCAGAGTTGAGGTTAGCTGTATGGGTCGGTGTGATTTAGGGTCTGTTTTATCCTTGTCTTGTTTTGGAAACATTAGCACTTTGGAAACCTTCCAATCGGTTGGGTAGTTTCCAGTACGAAGTATAAAAGTATATATGATTGCTAGTTGTGTAAGTAAGGTGAAAGGTGGCTTTTTATATGGCGATATGTTATACTATCAAACCCCGGAGCAGTGTTATTTTTGTGTTTTGTAACATCTATGATCTCCTCTGCTGTTATCTGTGTTGTTAATGGGTGAGTTTCTTCCAGTGCATGATATGTGCTGATTTAGAGACGTGACTGGTGTGGATCATTTCTGCCCTCTATTGTTCTTGAAGTTCTTTTTACAGGGTGATAGTTTGTCTCGGGCGTGAACACTTTTTGGAGACTATCAGCGAAAATATTTGCTTTATCTGCATCTGTATGGGGGACGAAGTTACCTGTTAGAATTGGAAATTTGGGTGTGCTGTATTTGCCAATGAGTCTATTGAAGTGTCTCCAGAACTTTGATGGATTGCTTTCGTTTTCTACGTTCTTTACAGTTCGGATCCATGTCCGTTGTTTATAGGCCCTTATGTACTGTTGCAATAGTCTGAGATATTGCCTATATAGAGGTAGGGCTTATAGGTATTCCCGATAGGCATGCAGTGAGAGATGTATAATATTCAGATAATGTGGTGGTAATTAAAGTTTTTATGGATCTACGCTTGTTGTAGGGATATTTTCTTTTCTCCTATGTTGGATGGCGGTTGTGAGTTGTGTAGTAGCTTGTTTCATAGTGACTAGATCATGCGATGCGGATATACGGCTTACTTTTTCTTCTAGATCGGATCGGTATTTTTTCCAATTTGCTTTAGCATAATTAAGTATCTTTCGGGTGGTTTTTGTTATGGTATCCTGAAGTGTTGGTATATTTATGACTAATTTTCCCGGATCATGATCACTGCCTATTGAGTCTAGTATTGTAATAGTCAGATGTGGTGCAAGTGAGGACGATGCAATCATCACATCGGGAGTGGTATTGCTAGACGATCTTGTTGCCCTTGGTATTTGGCAGATCTCACCTTGTGTTTGTAAGTTAATATGGTCTCTAAAGTTCCTTTTTTCGCCCAAAGTACGGATGTGAATGTTTATGTCGGCCATGATTGTGTAATGTCGGAAGTTAGTGTCTATATACGTGTAGAAGGTGTTAGGTATGGCGACATGCGGCCGTATATAGATTGTGACTACGGTTATAAGTTTCCACTTAAGTATATTGTAGTTATGTTATGCTCTGATATATTGGGTGGGAGTTTTGGTGTCATGACCCGATGTGATAATGAGTTAATTCCAATCGTTGTGCCTCCGTTAACTCGCTCACCAGGGGAGGTCATCATCGCGTTTCATTGTATATCCGGGCATATATATTCCTTGTTTCGGCTTTAGGTATGTTTCGTTAAGCATGAAGCATTTAATTTCGTATTCTTGGAGGATTTGCTGTAATATGTTTTTCCGGGTCGGAAGCGATTTAATATTGAGATGCACCAAACTTAGTTTGTGTCGTCTAGCCATCCTGTATGTTATTTGGTAGTGGGTTGATTTTGAAATGGACGTGCGGTCCAGAGTATGTTGCTTGCACCATGAGTCCATTCATTAGTTTTGTTATGTAGTTCAACTGTTGTAGAATGTAAAGCCGGAGGAAAGGATGCATGTTCTGCAAATTAGGCAGAAGAAATGAATCATGTCTTCGACCGTGACAGGTTCTCGTAATAAGTTATTGCTGTTCACAGGGACATCAGGGGTTCGGACAGGTTTGCCTTTACATTTAGCACTGTAAGAAGCGTGCGGTTTCTGTGCATTTTACGCATTTAGGTTGTTTGTCTCCGTTAGAGCAGCTTTTAGTTGGATGGTCCTGGTTGCAGTAGCCGCACTTTGGTTTATTGTGGTAGTTAGCCGTGGAGTGTTCATTGTAAGTTTGGCATCTCTCACAGCATACCGGTAATGGAGATTTTGTGTGTGATGGCTCTACCCTGTGCCTTTTCCTATATATGTATGCCCCTTCCTCCAGCAGGTGGTCAATAAGCTGTTGATCTGGTGTCAGAACTCTCACTAAGTAGGTCGGGCCATCCTTGCAGAGAATGCGAAGGTATTCTCCACAGGGACGCCCTCGCTATGAAGTTCACTTTGGATCTCCTCCTCAAACCAGGTGGTGTCCACGCCTTTAATCACTACCGAAAGCATGGGTGGTTTGCGTGGTGGTGGTGCCTATCTTGACTTACGTGTTTCCGTTAGTGCCTCAATGGAAGCTGTTTTCCCAAATATTTCGTAAGTGACTATGTTTCTGATATGGCGATGAAGTTCTGGATTTTGTGATTTTAAGATAATCCTGTTCCTGGTGAATACGATTTTCTTGAGATCCGAGGTAGGTATTTGATCATTTGCTTAGCATTTTTGAATTTGGGATCGTGTCCTTTCAACAAGAAGTTGTAGAACTCGTTTGCATTGGGGTTAGGATTTTTATTCTGGTTTATAGCTGTGGTTTGTTCGACTGGTCCGGTGCTTGAAGCACCAGGAGGTGTTTCAATGGTAACATTAGTGATTATCTCCACTGCGTGTAAAGCCTACTAGGTATACATGTCAGCTATGCAACTATTTCACTGCATAAACACATATTTACCATCAAATTTCTTGATATTCGCTTATCAAAGCACAAAAACATGACAATAAACTCTTTTAAACTAATATTATAACAGTTTAAAACATTAAATGCTTTCCAAAAACGGTTAATTAACAAACCTGCTCACTTCGCTTTTCAAACTCTAGCGCTGCTGCCATCTATTGACCACACTTTCAAGAAATCGAACATATCTGGTTACCTCATGACCTGACGTCATAATTCCTTCTATAAATCGTATGTAAGTCACCTTTACTTATAAAAACTTAACGAAACACGCATATCGCTATGAATAAACTAAAAATACAAATCAAATTACTCATCTGGCTAGCTAAATATACATATTATAAACCATATCATTTTTTAAAACTCTTTTTATACATATACGCATTTTCAAATTATAAAAAGTTCACTAACCATTGGCTATGTTAGGTTAGTTCCGGTTCGTTTTCTTATGGACCACGCGATTCATTCTATTTCAGAGCAACGGTAAGAGTTGGTTCTGGTATCTAATTTTGAGGTGATATGTTCTATCCCGAACGAGTCGTCATTTTCTTTGTCTGTCAATTATCAGCAGAAACATACAGGACAGTACTTTTGTAATGTTTCTTTTCATTATACACTATTAAAGTCGTCTGCTACTGAGAATTGTGGGGGCCGCCATATTGGTTTTAAACAAGCTGTTGCCTAGGAATCCTGCCATTCGATCTCTATAGGATTTTGAGAGAGGTTTCAAAAGTAGGTTTGTACTCTGTAATTAGAAACATTTTAACTGACATTTATTGTTATTTATTTACTTCAAAGTCCAGTTTGATAATAAAAGTATAAAAGGTGCATGGATCTAATGAAATATTAGAAGGAATATCGTATTTAATCTGACAACCCACCTGTTGCATTATGCCAATGGCGTTATCATATGACCCCTTTGTAAATATATGCAAAGATGAGTATAATATTGTCAACGTCACTGTATATTGAACATTAGCTTCACTGTATGGAGTAAAGGGGAAATCACCACGTCCGAATTTGCAAGGCAATAACTCAAGGAAACACACAGGGACCTATTATTTCTCTTGTTTGGAAATGGCCTTCATGATTATGTGCCTGGTAATGAAAAAAATGTTATTTGCAGTTGACTTCAAAATATATACAAAAGTCAACTCTATGGGAGAGTTCAGCAAAGCTTAGATAATATTGCAAACCGGTGTGCTGTTAATCAACTTGGAGTCAACATAAGTAAATGTAAAGTATTATCACTAAATAGAAATAAAACCACTAATAAATTGGATTATTCAGTTAATAAAATAATATAAACAGACCTACTGTAGTTAAGGATCTTGGTGTCACTTTTGACTCGAAATTGATTTTAAACATACACGTTACAAATATAGCAATTGAAGCCTGGAAGTTACTAGGATTCGTAATTAGGACGGGAAGAGAGTTCAACAATATATCAATACTGGAAAAAAATTACTATGCTGCTATGCTATGCTTCTTCTATTTGGAATCCATATCAATTGAAACATTACCAACCATTAGAGAAAATCACCTTAATATACACCTTGACCCCCACTTCCTCCCGAAACCAACATCTAGATTGTGACTGTCAAAACACACAGGCTACATTACCTTGGTACACACGAACATTTACAGGTAAGATCCACTTTTGTGAAGATACCAGCAGATCAATCACCTACATTATAATCACTGAGTACAAGGGCTCACTCAAGTACAATTCAGAGATCATATATTTTTCTTATTATTATTATTTAATGTATAGACTAAATTTAAAAAAAAGGTTTAAAACTTAATAAATTAACCGATCACTTTGTCATGCCCATGCAATGTTCCAGAACACTGTTTTGAAACAAGACAATATAGGTCAGGCATGAACAACAGTAAGGTAGGTCAGGCATCTAAGACTCAGAGGGAAGAATACCGGAAAGAGTCGGTCACGGCCTAAGTTGAAGGTACCGTCCCGGCATTTGCCTGGTATGACTGAGGACAAACCCTGGAAAGACCTCAGTCAGGATAGTTGGCCACTGGTATTGCAATCAAGTCTTCTACGAATACATTGTTATTCCAGTAGTAAAATGATTTTACAAAGATAGCAATTAAATACATCTATTGCCATGAAAAATTGTTACGTTTATTTTTATTTAAGTTCTGTGTAAGAGTGTGCGGTCCGTCAACATCAAATATTGGCCCTTATATAGGAAGAAGTTGACCACGCCTAATATAGGTCTTCCCAACTTGAGAATCGAAAAGTAACTTCAAATCTAACGGTTATTTTGTAGATTCCATATAAGTAGTTATACAGCACTGTAGTTAAACAAAATAAATCTATATTAACACTGTAGTTTTTGCCTGATATTTGCAGTTCCGTTAGAATTTTTAGGATTGTCCATTACAAACTTTATTTCCATTATTTAATCCGACTGGTGAAACATTACATCATTGATGTTCTAAATGCGTAAAGTACCTATCACTCGCGTGAATATCGACTGAGAATCTGTAAAATTACAGACAATACGTTAGTGAAACATTAATTAGGCATACATCTAAAATTTATAAGTACTATAAATGTTACTATAACTTGCGGTTGATCCTAAAGAGACTGAAAACAATAAACAATTGTTCAATGCCCCCTTAAAGGCAATTAACATATTAAAATATAAATATGTCATTTAATGCCATAATTCTACGCCATAAACTTTAAATATTAACAAAAACGGATTTTCTAAAACAATATAGAATTTGTCAAATCTAAAACAACATGGATTGCAAATTCACTGATTATCTTCCTCCATAACAGCAATGCCCTTTTTTTTTTTTTTTTTGAAACCTGAAAAGTTTACAAGTTTTACGTAAAGCATAGTATCTGCGGTCAAATGCAAAGCATGTAATCTTATTGCATGGTATAATATGACTATTGAAAAGTTATAAATATGTAAAGAAAACCTATTTGTCTGCTTTATCCATACTAAACTCGTACGCTACTCCATGTGTGTAAAACCAGTCGATCTGGTTGCTCGAATACCGCGCCGAAAATAACGGTGACTTCAACAGCGTATACCATCCCTATCAGCAAGCTTCGTCGGGCCGGGGTAGGGCCAACCGTATCCCAACCATTTCGCGGTTGGCCCAACTTTCGCCCGACGAATTTTGCTGATAGGGATATAATAATATTTTGTGGCGGTACCGTCACGGCCTTCAAATCGGTCATACCGAGCCACTGTAGCTCACTGTTAGAGCTACATTCGGGAGGTCGTGGGTTTGATCCCAGTCGCCGACCATCCTGAGTCAGGTTTTTTCAAGGTTTTTCCTCAGTCATACCAGGCAAATGCCGGGATGGCACATTCAACATAGGCTCTGGCCGACACCTTCTTGAATCCTTTCCTCTCCCCTTTCCCGGTCTGAGCCTTAGATACCTGAAGGCCTTAAATAAAATTCAAAATTCATTCGGATCGGTCATGGGTAGGTACGCGGGCTTGAAGCCCGCAGCTCAGTGGTAGAGCGTTGGCTTAGCATTCGGGGGGATCGTAGGTACAATGTTAGCAACCGATCATCCTGACTGAGTTTTCCAGTGATTTTCCTGTCACTAGGACAATGCCGGATTGTACCTTCAACTTATACCCTGACTGACACCTTCTCGCATCCTTCCCCTTCCCTTTCCCAGCCCGAGTCTTAGATGCCTGAAAGGCATAAATAAAATATTCGAATTCGAACCCTGCGGCCGAAGTTTTTCAGGATCTTCCCCAGATTCACCAAAGGTATGCCACGATGTTACGCAGTGTTCGATTTATAGAAGAAAATGGTTGGGATATCCCCCCTCTCTGCAAGAATCTTTATTAGCTCTGTTTACAGATATATACCTTTAGCCTGTAATATGGACGATCCCAAGATACCGTACAGTATAGTACATATCTCACTAATTCTTACCCCTCTCGGGAAACTGTACAAATCGAACAATAAGTTTATGGTAAGTAGCAACTTTACTGGATTAAGTATTAGGTTGGTGCGAATGAAATGATGGCTTTCACCGTTGATGGGAAACGCACCTCAGGAGCACAATACAATGATCGACTGAGGTCACAAGTCTAACATCGCAAGCTCTGTATCTATCCAGCAAACAGGCTGGGGTACAAAGACAGTCAGGAAGCATTGTGTAGCTGAATAGGGTCGTATGAAACTGTCTCATGGAGAACACACAATTGCGATTGATTTTCCTTTATGAATTCTAACTGGCGCATCCTGCTCAGCAAACCGCAAAATTCATTAACAGTGCATTGGGATAGGAATGGCGAATGAACGCGTCATTCGCTGTTGGTTTGTCAAAATTCGTTCCTGTGACACAACATTGCAAAAGGAACCACGTAGACACCGAATTACGTCATATTCGGATGAGCTGCTCAGAAACACCGTGCAAGTGGATCCTCGGAAAAGTGTTAGTGCCATTGCAGACAAGTTAAGCATACACCATGCCACTGTCAGCTAGTGGCTCAGTGCGATCGGCAAGGTGAAAACCTTGGTCTCATTAGTGTCCCATGAATTGACAGCGGTCAAATAGAATGACCGTCTGGAGGTGTGCAGTTCTCAGAGTGTACGGTGTAAGCGGGAAGGTTTCCTGCATCGGACTGTCACTTCAGATGAAAAATGGATGTGCTATGACAATGATAAATGGTTGGATTTTGACCAACGTCCCGGTTGGTGTCCTAAACCACCTCTCCACTTACGGAAAGTGTTATTGGTATAGTGATCTATGCTAGGAGTAATCCATCATGTCTTTCTCAGGTGAGGCATTCCAGATCCTTACAGTGCTGAACTCCATCCGGCAATCTTGTCCACAATCATCCAGCAATGATCAACAGACATTGTGTCATATTGAGTGGAGTTGCATGTCCACGCGTCGCGCAAAGAACGGTACAGGCTCTCCATGAGTTGTAGTATGTCACTCTTTCTCACCTGCCGCATTTTCATGTTTTTCCACTGAGTTTTCCACCTCTTCCGGCATCTCGATCACTTCTTGGCAGGGAAGACCATTCTCTGATGATTGGGCGGTGCAAAATGCAGTTGAGGATTTCTTTCCATCGTAGACTCCAGACTTCTTTCGCCACTGAATACAATCGTTGGCTGAGCGATGGCAACAGTGTGGTTGCAGACGGGGATAACTTTGATTATCCAGGGAATGTAGTTTTAATCTTTGGCCTTTGGAGATGACGCACCTGGGGCGGACATTTCCCTTGCACCAACTCAATACTTGTATGGTTGTTTTATTCTAAACAGTTTTGTATTATCTATAACATATATATTAATAATAATAATAATATTTTATTTCTGAGACAGATCAAGCATGGTTAAATCAGGAAATTTATTTATTGTACTGTTAGTAGAACTCGTATGTATTATAAAATGTTCAACCAACGCTGGACTTCATATACCAGATACCACGTTCTGTTCACTAGTAGTAAACTGTGTTTGGAATATCCTTCACCGTCATTTTCATGAAAGCCAAAGTGTCGTTCTAGTATTCACTCAAAATGGAATACATAATAGAAACGATCTGTTTATTTGCAGGGAAAGGTGGAATAAATCTATTATTATTATCAGTAACCACAGCAGACAACAGGAGAGAATTTAAACAGCGGAAAGTAAGGTAGTAATGCATAATTTGTTAGCTTTTTTTAAAACTGTTTGTGATATGTTCAAGACTGGCGTAATTAATCTCTCCAAAATCAAATGTTCTTGTTATTTTACGAAACGAAACAATCATTAAGGAACAAATCAAACCTATATTTGAATTTTTTTTTACCTTTTAATTCAACTTCAGTGCTCGTGGCTGTTTGTGCTAAGCGTGAAATTAATTTGTTTTCGTATTTTTTATATTCATACTACAAATGTGGATATGCGCATAACATAGTTCTAATAAACAGATGCAATGAAAGCCCGATTGTTAGATTAGATCATCTACTTCCCAAAAGAATAGACAATTTACATCTATGTCCAGTACGCTTAAGCACATTGAACCTGCTTCCAAATATAAACATAAAAGATCAGAACACAAATGATGTAGGAGGTGTTGAAGGACAAATACTCAAGACTTTGTCCAGAAAAATGAACTTCACTCTAATAGCCAGACCACCAGCAGACGATATGAAATGGGGATTTAAGTTCGAGAACGGAACATTCTGTGGAATCTTCGGAGATGTGGTCAATGGAAGAGCAGATATTGCAGCAGCTGGCCTCAGTGCAAATATAGACAGGATTCAACATACGAGCATGGCCTTAACTTATTTGTGCCGTCAATTCGTCTGGATTGTTCCGAAAGCATTGGAAATTCCACGATGGAGGAGTATCTTACTACCTTTCACTCTTCACTGTTGGATTCTTATCTTGGCCTTTCACTCATGTTACTCGGTTTTGCTTCTTATAATCAAAAACATTAAATATAACGAAGAACTATTTTTCCAGAATTGCGCTTTGAATCTTTTAGCCCTATCAGTTGGAGTTTCTGTTCAACATGAACCAAGGAAACTTCTTTTCAGAATTTTGTTTATAATGTGGGTGTTCTATTGTTTGATTATATGTACAGCCTATCAAAGTTCACTTGTCAGTTTCTTAACCAAAACTGTTCATGAAAGAGACATAAACAAGTTGAAGGACCTTACAACTGCAGGTCTCAAACTTATTGCTTATCCTAACATCAGAGCATATTTCCAAGACCTAACTGACCCTGTAGCTAAGTATCTGTATGAAAATAGCGTTGCGGGTAATGCTATAGAGGATATTAATCGTACAATGAGTAAACGGGATTATGTCATTGATTTCGAATCAGTACTAACAAATTATATCTTTAACAGACGAAGTGAAACTGATTTTCATATTATGAAGGAAATAATAGTAAATTTCTATGCGGTATTTATATTGCAAAAAGAAGCGATATTTGAACATAGTGTATATGCCATGTTACTTACATTGTTTGAATCTGGGTTAAGTTACAAGTGGGAAGAAGATATTTTCAATTCGTGTTCTTATCAACAAGCACAAGTTTCGAAAGTACCTATTTCCATCAGTCACTTAACTGGGTCATTTTTTCTTCTAATATTTGGACTCATAGGTTGTTTAACAGGGTTTATTTTTGAAGTAATCATCCAACATTTTAAAAGGAACAACTGAAGCAATTCCTACTTCACAAAAACTAATCATAATTTTGAACGACCAGCGGTATTGAAGAACAAATCTTTTTATTTACGTTTTTGTAAGATTCCAACACATTTTCTAATGAAACTTTCACGTAATCTACCGGGATGGCTTAAAGACACATCTGATATTCTGCAGAAGATCAGAAAAGTTAATAGAATTAATTCAAAAGATATGTATACTACAGATATAAAAAGTACAAGGGCATAAAACTAATTGTAAACAACTACGGCTACAGGTATGAATATATAACTGGAACATGTAGAGAAAAAGCGTTGCAGACACCACCAGCAACACTAATGAAGATAGGTCTGAAAATGTTAATGTACACTAATTACATTAGTTTTGGCAATAATGCATTCTTCCAAAGAGAGGTACCGCTACTGGAGCATCTATTTCTATAGTCTATGCTAACATATATGTACTTCCATAAATATCATTTACAGATAAGAGCCCTGTAAAAGCTATATTTGAATATGAATTTGTTGATTATTTCATAGAAAGCTTTCCCAGAACGGAAGAACAAACACAATTTACACAGTCATGCAGAAGGACTTCAGTTCACACTCGATACATACCAATCTAGGATTAATTTTCTAGACGTTACATTTAGCAAGAGACAAAACGGATGTCTAGATACGAACGTATATTATAAACCTACCACTGAGCACTAACTTTTACATGGAGACTCGATATATAAAACTGCCCTAAAAACTAACTGATTAAAAGTCAGGTGTTACTTGTGAAAAGAATTAAGACAATGAACAAAAACTAAGAAAGAGACTAAAAGAAATGGGAAGAGTATTTATAGCTAGGGGATTCAAGAAGAGAATGGTTCTAACAGTATTAGAAGAACGTTTTGAAACCAGTCGGCTAAAATTTCAAAAATATAACAAGTAGAAACAGAGCTATTTCCCAGTATGATACTACGAGAACAAATTGAACAAACTAATGCAGACTGTCTGGAAGGAAAACAAATAAGAATATAACATAGAAAACTGGTAGATGCGGATGCCAGAAGTCCCACCGCACCGATAATCACATATAAGAGACCCAGAAACTCAAAACAGTATATAATACAAGCAACTTTCACAGAAAATAATTGACAGTGTATAACATTAAACCAAGAAAGAACCCAACAAAGTTAACAGCATGCCAACCCCAAAATACATAAGCAAAAAAAGAGATAACTGGCACTGATAAACATAAAATTGGCAGTTTTAAGCATAGCATTTAAACAGAAACCTATTAGCATACCCAAAAGATAAAACAGATGGGAGAAAAATAGGATATCTGAACCACTTAGTTAATCAATTTAGGGATAGTATTACAGGATTTACATATGAAAGAAACCCAGAGCTTCATATGGAATCTCAATTCCAAAAAGGAAAATGACAAAACCATAATTATTAATGTTGCAAAGGTGAAGCAACAGACAGCTGGGACAAACGCGGAAGGACAAAACGCAAAGTTAAAACTTCCCAAATGAAGCGAAATAATTTTAAAATAAAATTTATTCTAAGACCAATCAATGTAACGAATAGACATGAATCAAAAGTTTAAGGCGATAAACCAGGAAACGGATAAACTCCACTAAAGTCCGTGAGGAACCTACTGATACTTAGCAGAAGATATAAACATAATGTACACAGCCACACAAACGACTAAAGACAAATTGTTCTATATAATAAACTGACCCTTAACGGGAGGTGTACACACAATGTACAAAAAGTGTATACAACTCCCACAAATACAGAAAGACATAAAAAGGGTCTAGAGAGTGAAGAAAGACGGTAAACTGACAGCCACAAATAAAATCTGTTTATACATAAGGGTTACATACAGTAGAGGTTGGTCCACTACAGTCGTCAATGAAATAACAGATGTACTTTTGAGACATTTAAAACTAGAGAATCTGTTATGTGATATTGATTGAAGGCTTGGTCTCCAAGCCTTGTCCAACACACTGAAATCTGCAGTTGATGTTATGATCGCCAATGAATAGAACTAGGCTCTACAAAGGTCAAAGGCTCTCGAAGTACACTGGTTCGAATCCAGCCAGGAGTATGAATACCAGGATGACCTTAACAATGTAATCGTGACAGACCGAAGTCAAAAGTTACTAGAATGTCCCATACAAAATAGGGTTTACCAAAGTTTTCTACACTAGGCCTACTGTACATTGGAAAAATTAACAGAAATTCAACATAAATTTAGTGTAGTTTCTTTTTCACTGCTGAAATCTGAGATAAATAATCCAAAGCACAGGTTACATTTAACTCTCAACCAATTCAAACAGAAACCTACCGGTACAGTAAAACAATGAAAAAATCATAGAAAGCTTCACAGAAACGGTAGGGCTATATTTAGTATAACGGTATGAATGCATGGTTAAAATTTATGACAGTGGAAGTTATACCTATTTGTTCTTTCGACTTTAAAAAAATATGATGATAATGATATCTTCCAGCGCAAATACAAATCAAATGAAATGCTAGCAACGGCCCGGTACAAGTTACAAGTACAAGTAATCAATACAAGTTAGTGCCGGTATTATAAAACAAAAAATGATATCTTTATCTTAGTAGGCTTTTCCCATTAAGGCAGATCAAAATTCTTAAAGCTTGCATTAAAGTAGTCTGTACCATGTCTTATATCAATTTCAGGTAGTGATAACAGTCATTCATAACAATGTCTTGGACACAAATTTCACTTTCAAGTTCTTTTGGCCAATAAAATATTGACATCACTGTTCAACTATTTTTTCTTATATCGAGCTAATTTCATACGAACATTTTGAAGGAGATCCTTATGAGTCTGACGGTTTGCTGTTAGAATCCCGATTAACATTTATTTCCTCTTTCTAGATAAAGGCTTGCAATAAACCACTCACCACTTTTTTTGTAGAAGTAGTTTATAATTCTATTCCAAGTGCAATTTCTTCATCGGGTTGCATATCGGTACTAGTGCTTTCGAGTGAAATATCATCTAGTATCATAGTCCTCCCATTGGTTCTTCTCAGAACTAAAGAAGTAGCCACTATTTATCTCACAAGAGCATTTCACATTACAATACGAACCCGAAGAAAATATAGTAAAGCCCAAAATAACCTCAAATTAACAAAGAAAAAGGGGGCTAGTAAAATTATGATAAATTGGCCAACGTTTTTTACAAGATCCAGAAGCTCTCACATGTTCTACCAAAACAAAATTGCTTACCTGTCTTCCTATTTTGGCGTTACAGGGTCACACAGTTCTTCTGATATTGAAAACAGTTTCTTTACAAATAAATACACTTTAGAAAAATTATATTTATTTTGTTATTTGAAACCATATGATTAAAATACAAATACCATTACAAAATGAACTTCGTATCATACATTGGCACAAAACAGACTTTTATCATTCACGGAACAGTTAAAGTTGTTAAATCTTCATGTTCCAGTTTTGCTCACAGCAACCATATGTCCTAAGTAATCCCCGTTGACGGTATTTGAAGGAAAGGTTCATCTTAGTCTTAAGATTTGGTAAATAATATCAGATACAAAGGATACATCATCATCATAGTTATATTAATGGCAACACTCATGTAAGAATATTGTTGATTAGGCATTCTAAAGTACTAAGTCTTCTTCTTAAGTGTTTTAAACGTAAATTCAACTGCAATATGAAATATTTGCTTAATATGCTGTAAACTTATTCACAAGTGAATCGTAAATCATGTCGTATTGAGACCATCTACCATTATGCTGATAATAGTAGGTGTATTATGGCGTACTAGTCGGGCTACAAGTAGTTTCGACGAACTTTCAAACCATATTAATATTGCACAATAGATGCTTGAACCAAAACGTATTCGTATTGCTATTTTCACCAGAAATGATACGTTTACATCTTCGAATAAAAAAAAAGAAAACGATAAACGAGATCATCTATATACGACTGTTAGATTCTAAAGTAAATAAACAAAAGTATGGTACATGATACTTTCCGAATTTTTGTGTTTTTTTTATTACGTCATAATTATGGCGTTCATGCACAGGTACTCATTTGCACTTAAATAACAACAGTTTCTCACAGAATGAGGTTAGAAACTTCGTTCATCAAAGTGAAGATAATAGTATAGGCTAAGTAATCAAAGATAGTATTAAATTGTTTACAGCTGTAATGTTCAAATATAGCGGCTTTCAAATATATTGGATGTAATTTATATATACACATGTATTAAAATGTAACACATTACAAAATATTAAATAATTAAAATCATCAAATTGTCGAAAAATGGCTTACTACATACAATCGGCATTACCATAATACTTTAATAATAATGAAACGTGAAAAAATAGTACGTATGTAAAAGTTGTTTTCCTGGTGTGAATAGGGGACCCAAAAAGAATTGTTCTCACTGCTCTGCCTGCTTCCAATAATACTGATGAGGTTTTATAATAAGAACAATATTTTAAATGTTTTTCACAATTTAGTTTTGTTTTGTAAATTTTATTTAATCATCAACAGCATGTTCTGTAATGTATGTCCACCTTGTAACCATAAATAATGACATATCACCTTATGCAATTATTTACAAGCGTTTACCTTAAGTGTTCATTGGAACGACAACTTGAGCTGGATTGCTACTTACGACTCAAAAACTAGAACTACTAATTGTTTTCTTGCTCATTTCCTTTAAACTTTTCTCGAAACTTGAGTCCTGAAACTTGATCCTTCGAATGAGATACTGTATTTGCAAAATATTTTCTACTTCACTAAAGAATGTAATTCGTTGCTTCTTGATCATGCATTCACAGTTAAGTTCTTCGTGAAGAATCTCGAAATATTACTTTGTTATTAATATCAAACTCATACGCAGAAAATGTATAAATTAATATGATGAGTATTTGCCTTTTAGTTATCCCGTAACTGGATTACTGATTCATAATAAAGAAGTAAATATTAAATTCGTGAGTAACAATTCAAATCCCATTTTAGGAAATTTAAAGTTTCATAGATTTGCAGTATCGTCTTATATAGTTTTAACTCAGAAAATTAAGAAATTGTTTGCCCAGAAAAATCAATAGGTTTCTACAATTACCAGAACGTTCTGTTACAGAAGTGTCTCCCTCTTCGAAGTCTACTATATGTTTAGCGTTCCTTCATCGTTAAACAAGAGAAGCATGTACGGTATACAACTTCTCAGTTTCAGCTTGAATATAGTGTTATCGAAGAGATATATATAACGCAGAAATGGATATTATTTGAATCTATGCAACTTTCCTATAGGACTAAAATTAATATTTCGAGATTAAGGTTATCAAATTACGAAACAGGCGAAGGAAGAAAGGAAGAAATAGAACGAAACATCCATCAAGTTGCGGGCATTATTGCTAATTTGACGCAGAATGTTATTGATGATAATATTTGCTGGAAAGTTGCAATATAAATGAGACATTGTCATAATTTGTCTTGGTAATAACATGTTTACATAGCACATCATCAATTTTTGTTACTACTCTGGTTAGATGATTGAAGACACACAGTGAGTTTTATTTATTGACACTAAAATATTGTTTATTGTTTTCATAGTCTCATTACATTTATTCATTGTTTCACATGCATTTACATACGTATACTACATTAATAGTAGAAGTAGATACAATAGCGACAATATTTAGAATGTATCGATAATTTTACATTAACAGCGTACAGGGAGAAAAGAGTTTCTCTGTTTATGGAAATGAGTTTACACTCGTAATAGGCACTACACTATGACAGCTAACAGCTTAGAAAACTCCAATCCAAAAGAGCAAATAATTAATCACCAAGTCATAGTTGTTTTAAAAATATGAAATAAATGGGAGTAAATGAGAAAGTAAAAGTGCGTTTTACGTCAAATTACCTTCGATGCACATATCCTCTCCTTTCCCTGTACTTTTCATTTTTCACCAAGGGGAAAAGAATATTTTACATGCTATCTGTTTCTTGGAATGTACTTGCTAGTAATTTATCAATAACTCCTAAAACCTATTAATAACATGTAAGAAGTTATACAGAATCATGAAAAGAAAACATGCTTTTGTCTACACTGTATATGAAATAACAGAACGGTAATGAAGTCGAATAAATCCTAAAATGATAAATACAGTATCTATTGAAGCAATCTTCACAGGTTGTGCAATACCATACCTTCTAGCCTAAACATAGCAACATTTTTATCCACATTATCGAGGGTATACCTTTCACATGAATCAAGTTAATTTTGTTGTTTCTGCTGCTAAATTTGAATTAATTTTTTTACAAATTTATTTATAACCTGTAGGCATTTCAAGCTGTGGTCGGAATCGGGTGTGGGAGAGAATTTTGGAAAGTAGTTGGCCAGGGCCTAGTTTTTGAGTACCATTCCGACATGTCCTGTGTGACTGAGGGGAAAATCTTAAAAACTTAAGTCAGAATGAGTGGCAACTGGGATCGTTCCAAAGACCTTGTGATTATTATATCAACAAACTGAGTTACAACCGATCGGTTGTTGCTAACTTCTTGAAAGCTTATCGTTATATTTCCATTAACTACTCTTTACGATATTGATTTTGGACGATGCACTGCTTGGTCGGAAATGCCAAGAAAAGCATTAATGTTCAGAACTAGGTCGTAAATCTTTAATCTTAGTTATTTCTATCTGACATCTTTCGTTGTAAAGTTTTGGAATTATATATGCGTGAGAGCCGTCACTACAATTTGACATTTCCGAAAGTGTAGCTAAAACAACGTCGCACAAGGTGACAGACAATTTAGACGAGCGTAGATTTGTTCCTCCCACTGTTTTGATTCTTGTTCTTTCAGAGAAATGAATTTTAATTCTCAATCCAAATGTTTGCGTCGCACAGCTCTGAATACTTCCTGAGCATTGTAGAAAGATATTCTCAGCATATTCTAGAAAATATGCTTACATATTTGAAATGTAATATTTTTGCCTTCAAAAATTCATTTAGAATTCATGAGAATAACTTATGCGGATTGTCTCCAAGCTGTCGCTTAACACAGAAAACTTTATAAATTATTCTTTGGTAAGCTTTTAATATGCAAATGTTATAATTTGAGTATGAAATATTGTGAATATAAATGATTAAAATGTAAACTAGTTGGTAAGTGTCTGACCTGGCCAAGTCCATGGGAAATTCTATGAAGTTGTATAAATATCGTATTTTCTTATGTTATTTCTTTTATAATTGTTTTGGAAAATTGATAATGTGTTGTAACTGTTTAATCATTTGAGTTGTAAGCTCTATGTAATCTCTGTGTGATGTTTAAATATGTAATTATTTATATTTTTCTTATATGTATTGAAGCAATACCCTGGTATTAGAGCAACAGTTTATAGTATTACTAGTACACCAAAAACCAAAAGGCAACATGGCGAATTACGCAGTTAAAAAGGCTAAGTTGGTTTTAAGCATGTATGCAAACAACATCCGTCATGAGGGTCCAATCTTAAAATGCTAAAATGGGCAATAAACAAAAAAATGCCACAAATATACGTCTTTCGCTCCGTCATTTCTGCAATCCATGAGAAAATAAAGGGGCCAACAGCTCCACAGTTCGCCAGTGTATTAAAAATTAATAATGTGGGTTCTATTCGCCTCTACGCCAGACAAAAAACTAAGAAAGTCAAAAAGCTATAAAAATAGTTAATAAAATTAAAACTAATGAGCGTTTAAAGCAAGCTAATTACTACAATCGTTCTCGAAAAAAGCACACGTTCCAGGTTAAAAACAATGTTCTCGTACAAAATATCTCACTTTCTAATGTTCAACAAAATGTTGTCGATGGACTAGCACCAAAATGGTTAAAAAACTATACAATAGTTCACCAAATGAACAAAAACGTATTTAATGTAAAATAAAATAAAATGCAATTTAACTAGCTAAAAAAGGGCTGTAAGCGCCCATCTTATGTGAAAAAGGTTCGTTTATTTCAACCTGAAATAAAAAAAAAAGTTTAAAACCTAAAGCTAAAACCCACTATGATTTCAGGCATCCTAGGAAATATCTTTTTAAAAGCAAACATAATTAATTAAAAAGTTCCCGAATTCGTTAATTAAATCTGAGCACAAGTCTGAACGATATGGAGGGTAGCAAATTAAAAAGAAACTCTTCGACGTGCTAGGACATCAGTGCAAAGTCCTGAAAGAATCCTGGCAACAACAAAAAATATCTTCGATACGTAGAATCAACAGTGCAAAGTCCTAAAAAATCCAAAAATAGCAAAAAAGTGCTTCGAAAACGGAATAAAACACCAATTTAAAACTTATGAAAACAATTCGTTTTCCTCTTCAAAGTAGTAAAATCGCTTAAAAACACGTAATTGGCCCTTGTATCAATGTAAGTTTTAATGTATATTATAAAAATCTTTTTTGTATTTCTAAAAAAACAATAAGTAAAAAGTCATCATGGTAAAAATTTCTGTGTTAACAAGTGTGGTTTATCATTAACTCTCATATTGGTAAGTTAAAGTATAAAAAATAACTATGACTAAAAATTATTTTAGAAAGTAATAGACGTTTTTAAGAACACTCTTAAAAGAGTTTAGTAAAATTTCATAATATACACTAAATTAACTCTCTAGATAACTTTTCTTCACCAGAAGAGAAAACAAATAAGAACACAAGGACACAGGAAAAAAGGGGCAATCATTATAACTTTTTTCTCTGAACGCAGGACTCTGTCTCCACGCTGTCGCTTATGACAGAAAAAAATACCAATTATTTTGGTAAGCTTTTCATATGCAAATGTTATAATTTGAGTATGAAATATTGTAAATATAAATTATTAAAATGTAAACTAGTTGGTAAGTGTCTGACCTGGCCAAGTCCATGGGAAATTCTATGAAGTTGTATAAATATTATATTTTCTTATGTTATTTCTTTTATAATTGTTTTGGAAAATTGATAATGTGTTGTAACTGTTTAATCATTTGAGTTGTAAGCTCTATGTAATCTCTGTGTAATGTTTAAATATGTAAAGATTTCTATTTTTCTTATATGTATTGAAAAAAGCAAAAACAGGGAATTAGCTGAGACCATCTTCTTCATTCTTGTTCCATCGAAGCAGAGAAGGGTCCGGAACCTTTTCTTTCTTTTTATCTTTATTTATTTATTTTATTCTATTTTATTTTATTTTTTGCTCTCTGGCCCACCCTGCTCGCTTGCTAGGAGGTCTTTGGAAACAACGCAGCTGGGCAAAACGATGTTATATAAACGGCAGACCAAATCTTGCGTAAATATTAGTAAAAATTCGAATTCAAAGCGCAGACTGAAAGTACGTAATGTAAAGTGTCTGTCTAATCAAGGCAACCAAAATAGGCACTTCTGCTCAATATGCAGATAATTGTTAATTTGTTTTTTCTTAAACTAAAACAATAAGCGATGCTATCTCGACGAAGCTGCCAGTTGTTTGTTTAGTTTTCTCGGCTAAACTTTTGCTATTATAAGTTTAAAAAGCTAGGAATTAGCTCGTAAGTGTAAAAAGCTGGAACGAGCTGCAAACTGGAGCATCAAAGGAAATTATATATATATATATATATATATATATTGCCATTTGAAATATAAATATGTTCTATTTTTTGTAGTGTCCATTATAGCATTTCAATGCCATAGCCACAGTTATAGAGCGATAAATTTGGGCAGGTTTTTCTTTTATAAATACATAAGAGAGCAAACTCAATTAGGTTCCTCCCTCAGGAATCTTTTTTTTGGCAGTCATAAGAGTAAAATAATAAATTCCAAAGTTGAAATGGAGGCAACTTCCATTTTTTTCTGTACATCAAGCCTCTGTATGACACACATTAAAGTCCAAGCACAACTAGGAGTTGTGGTACTCTCCAAGTGGTTTCAAGTGAGAACATCGACATCAAGAGTGGAATGTGTGTGATTGGGAAGCGGGTCGACTGGGTGGCGCAGTTGGTAGCGCATTGGTACGGTAACCCAAAGGTCCCCGGTTCGATACCCTGTCCAGTCACATACTTTTCACTCTTTAATATCAAATAAAATGATAAAGTTTTTTTTTTTTAATTTTGTGGTTTAAATTGGAGGAAAGGTTGAAATGTCTGCTGAATATCTAACATGATTTCGAAATTAATTGTGCTAAGTTAATTTTAATGAGTAAACAACCTCCAATCTAACTTCGAATTCTATTATCAAGTCTTTTATATGAATTTTAAAAAAGCTAAATAATTACCCTTGTATACATAATTCAATCTTCTTAAAAAAAATAATAAGTTAAATTTCATATTTGTTCATAACCCACAAGCGATTGTCAGTTTCATTTTGTTTTTCCAAGTAAATATTCCACCCTAAAAGCATATATTAAAAAGTTTCTCGCCTTAAATTTTAGCAAGCAAATTAAAAACACGTAAGTGTAAAAGTAATTGTGTGCCCGTGTAATTTGAGTAAATGTGTAAAAAAAGAACAAGGTGTTTACAAGTGTGGCATTTCAATATTATAATTTTTTGTTAATAATTAAGTCAGTCATGAATAGCTACTCTTAAATTGTCTTAACAGCAAAGTAGCTCGTTTACCTCAATATCTTAGTATAAATTGGTATTTATAGGTTGCTCCTTTACGGCTGCAATAAAACCAAAAAAGCAGTAAAGAATAGCTTCGCAAAAAGTCTCTCAAAATTGTTTAATTTTGTAGTATCACCAAAAACGAGGAATTGTCTCAAAGGACCTGCTCAAAAGGCCGGAGGAAAAGGTAAATAAAAAAAAGTATATTTTTTAATGTTATGAGTGTTCAATAACAACTTATAAGATAAATAAATAAATTGTATAAGAGTGATTTTCCAGATTTTAAAGAATAATAAGCCTTTCTTTAGGAATTTCACATTTTTTATCAGGATTTTTAGATACCGAAATAGAAATTTGTATTGTATTTTCTGCAATTACTTTCCGTGGCCGATATAGAAATTTTGGTTTATTGAAACATTTATGCTCAACCATCGCTGACAGTCCAGATAACTGAGCTTTTTTCGTTTTACCATTACTATGCGGAAGTGAGCTAAACTAACCTAACCTAACCAAACCTAATGTATTTGTGATAAAGTTTAAAAAAAAAACTATTTTCTGCATACTATTTTGCTTGAATTGTTTCGTCAGATAACTCGACATATGAAATTAAAGTTGTAAGCTTGGTACAAGTTCTGTTTACCGTGTACAGATTCCTCTTTGAATGTTAAGCTATCTCGGACAGGCTTCCGATTAGATTGTACGTATTTTAAATTTTGGAAATTATTTATTTAGGCAATCTGTTTGAAAGTTCAGAAATATGTTAACAACTATTTAGTAATGTTAAGGAATATGCATTAGGTTCTCAAGATTGTAATGTCGTATAAAACAAAGTTTCTGCTCAGTTCATAGAAATGTTCATACTGTTAATGTCGTAACCGGGTCCCTAACTACGCAATGTCTAAATCATCATCATCCAATGCGACCCGAAGACGGAAGGAGTGTGGCAAAATAAATCCTGATGCACACTTCTACAATGTACGTCCACCAAATTTCATTGTTAAAAATTCATCACCGGTGATGATATCAACTGCTCTGGAAAGGTTATTTCGAAATTCAAGCGAGACGTTACAATTACTCAGTGCAATTTGTGAAGTTTTAGAAATATATGAGGGCAATGAGAATTAAATTTATCGATAACAAACTTTAATGCTGGATCCGTAAAATGATGCAACATACTTGCTTTAACGTATATATATATATATATATATATATATATATATATATATTGTCATTTCGTTTACTTGAAAAGACGTAAAAGAAGATGCTACAGCATGTGAATGGGATTTAATAGCTCTTTCTAAAAGCACACATTCTGAATGTGGAAGGATAGTGCTGCTACCGATCCCAGTTTGCAAGGTATATGCGAACACGTTTCGGACCTCTCGCTATTTTCTCTCTTTTGGGCTTGTTTTATATAATTTTCATCAATACATCTATAGCATAGATCCTATACCACCTAACAGAGGACTTCGAATCTTCATGCAGTTGATTTAACATACAACGACGGCTGTATTATGTTTATCTACTAGCTTCTGTAACCAAAATAATCTATGTGGCTCAATATGGGACAGTTTTCTTTTATCAGCAGTAAAAGGTAATTGTAATATATTTCTTCCGCCTGAGACGTAAGAAGATAAACTTATGAAAATATACGATGTATTTTTGTAATTACAATAATTTTCTGGATTCCTACTTGATTGTACACACTAAAGAGGAAATAGCCTGATTTTCCGCAAACACGAGATTTTTTTTTCTTGTTATTCTTATACGAAATGTGGGTACTCTGAAAACTGTTTTCTTGAAAAGGAACAGTTGATGCTTGACGAAATTGCTTTTGCAGAAAAAGAGAGTCGAAACATTAGAATCGTTATCATAGCGAGCTCTGCACAAAAAATGGGCTGTGAATCAGTAACATCATACATGATATTAATAATACAAATAACATTCCAGTAATACTTCTTTCTAATGTAACTTCCCCTAACTATCATATACAATATAAATAGCTATAAATACATAATATAAACACTAAGTATCTAAATATCAACAATCATTTACATTTTTTAGATTCAACAAAAATCAAAGAAACGGCCATATCTAAATCATCTCTCCTTAGTATACTTTTAGAGCAGTGCTTACCATAAAGCATCAACGGATTTATTTGATTTATAGTTTTTTCCCCTCCAAAACACCCAATGTTTTCTAAATCGCAATTGTTCTTCTGTTGCCAGAAACCCTTCAATTTAACGTTATAGAATCCTTGATGTAATTGTATTGCAATCCTGTACTGCATTGCACAATCCACTCTTTTAACAACGAGCACTCTTCCCATTTTCCATGTAGTCTATATGAATAACAGCTGGAACTGTTTTATAATCTTACTATCAAAATCAGTTAACTCTTATTAAGTATAGTAATACGTTAAGTATAATAATACTAAACAAAGACTTGATATTGTTGATAAGATGTTAGTTCAACGTGGATTCAACTGTTATTTTCAACTATGGCGTAGATTTCGCTTTATATGTGTTTGTCTAAGGCGACACATTAAACTTATTGAGAAATACAAATTTAATAGTGCAGTGATAGTAAAAAGACGAATCTGGATTTGTGGCAACTGCATTGAAGACTGCCTTTAGGTCTTCGTAACATAAAGGGAATAGTAAAAGAGTACTGACTCTCAAGGCTAGTCCGTGGATGATTAGTAATGTGTCGAGCTACCAACGACCAGCAGCTTTAAACCTCACAGAACACGGTAGGACAATTTACTTTTGGAAAATTTATTGTGTATATCATTCTGGAAGCAACGGACAAAATGCAGCTAAATGTGTATACCAATAGACAGCAACCATGCTTTGTTTTGCCCAAATGAACCCGCTTCTTAATTTCAACATGTTTCTTCTCAATCTTTATTCAACGTCGAATAAACCATTAAACAGGCAGACATTTTGGTACGTTTACAACGTTAAAATTACGTATCGGTATTACCGTTCAATCAACGTATTTTCAACGTATGTGTGCTACTGCGAGTAGTGACTAACGAATAGTGAAGTAGACAGCACGTAATATAGCTGAGTCATATGGGGCACTTGATTGTGCAGCAGTGTGTAGAAGGAGAACGGTCTACTCCAAGGTTTGGAACTGTGTCTTGTGTTTGCTCATGGCAGTGTCCGAGGACCACATACGCATGTCATGCTGTATGAATTTCACCAGCGGCATCAAAAATCAATGACATACATGGTCATAGTGCTGTGGATGTGCAAAGGTGTCAGAGGTGGTTCCACACGTTTCAGTCGGGAAACACAAGCCTCACCGATAAGCAACGAGAAGACAACATAGACTTGTGCAGCTGGACAACGATTCCCTGCGAGCAACAGTGGAGGCAAATCCAATGCAATCTATTGAAGAACTTTCCAACGAACTCCATGTCACCCATTGGACCGTTGGGTATATATCGAAACTCGGAAAATGGATAACCCATTCGTTAACCTCTCAACAGAAGAAGCAGGGAGTTGATATCTCCAGTTCCCTGCTCATCCGTCACAGACGTGAGTCATTTTGATGACTGACCGTGAAAAGTGGGTCCTCTACCATAACATTACACGCAAACAGCAGTGGGTTCCTAAAGAGAGGGCCGCAGGAACTGTGCCAAAACAGGATCTCCAACCCTGCAAAGTGACGTTGAGTGTTTGGTGGGATATCCATGGGATAATCCATTTTGATCTCTTGCCACGTAACCAGACTATCAATGCAGATGTCTGCTGTCAGCAGCTTGAACGCTTACGGAGTACAATGTTGGAGAAACGTCCTGCTCTGGATAATCGCAAGGGTGTGCTCATTCACAGTCACACACGGCAAGAAGATCGGTGCTGGGAGATCGGGCCTGTGCTAAGATCGGGCAAGGTAGCTGGGAGAAACTTCCCCACCTGGCGTTTCACCAGAAAATGCACCAACAGAATGTTGTGTTTTTCACATTCTGGCAAACCACCTTTCCGGGAAAACATTGCAAAATGAGGATGATGTGCGATCAAGAGTGACCCAGTTCTTTGCCTCCAAAACCAGTGACTTCTTTCAACGGCGGATTCAACAGGTAGACGAGTGTTGTGAAGTAAGATGGAGACTATTTTCCTGACTAACGGCAGTGCTTCAGGTAGGTTATCTTTTATTTCCTCACTGTGCAAAAATACGACTTTACTTAAGTGATAAGCTGCGAGTAGCATATATAAGAGTAATATTACATACGAGATTCGGGACCACGTGGCTCAAAGGTGGAGCGCTCACCTCTGGCGCTAGAGGTCGTCGGTTTGGTACCTGCTCATGCTATGTGGCCCATGAGGAAAACTCGTCGGGCCGCCGGTGGCCCACCAACCATGATAGCAGGCCACCGGAGGCCCGCCGTTTTCCTCATGGGGTGGGCTTTGTGGTGGAACCAACGTTGTTTGTGGGTTTTTTCGGGGCTCTCCCGTTTCCTTCCACTTTCTTCATTCTACCAATTTATCTCAACAACATCCATCCGGCCTGGGCCAAAGTTGCCCAAAGAACTTTAAAATTAAAGTTAAAGCTTCAAATTCATAGCAGACTCAGATAAATACTTTTTATACTGTAAGTAATATTAGTATACATATTAAATACCAATCTAAGTAAACCCTTTCTTCAATAATATATATAAGAGTTCTGGAAAGGAAAAATATATTTAAAAATCCAACATTCCCTCAGTATGCACTATCCATATCATATATTTAAACTTATTATTTTTTTTACATTATTTTAACAAAGTAAACTGTTTATTTTTATTGTCGAAGTATTTTACTGACAAGGTTTTCAGATTATCTTTAGTAAGTGATGTATAACAACTGCAGTTAAGGTTCATTTCTAACTAAAAATTAACTAAATTTGAAGCAATGAAATTACTCTGATTAGCGCTGTGTTTTCCATTTACTTTTCTCGTTTGTTCTAGAGTGAATATGTTTAATTTCAGTGCATGTGCTGGGATACAGTAGGAAGAGATTTATAGAGAACTACTTTTCCATATTGGCTTTGGTCAATATAAAAAAATAGTGCCCAATGTTGTGATGCACCGTCGTGAACACAGCACTCAAAACAGAAAAAAAAATATCTATAGAGTGCATCTAAAACTCAAACAACATGCGAGGCCCAAATCGCATGCTCAGAGGAGGACAGAAGGAGAGGAGAATAACTCAATGGCATAGTAATTACGAGTAGTTCTCATCACTCATGTACAGCGATCTAATTTTATGCTCAACTGAATCACATGAGAATATTAACCAAACGAGCTAGATATACATAATTAAAATTGATTACTAATAAGATAATTAATAGTGGTGTTGATAAAATGGAAGATTTTTTATAATTTCGCGCATCGGAAAAGAAATAAACTTAACTTGAATTACCAATTCACTAGCGACGGTAAAACTCAATTACAAATAATGAGAACAAGCATAACACAGAGTTCGCACACTGAATCAGTATAAGCCCTCATTCCACTATAAAATTGTACTCAGGAAGGACTTTAGTAACCCCTACAGAGTAAATAATAATAATATACCTCAAGTGGGAGAAATTCTCTACCAATTAGAGCCAGGACTTACCCTCAGCCTGTAACTCCAAACATAAACAATTATCACTAATGCAAAAGTATTTAACTAGTACTAGAAAAATCCTTAACTTCCAAGAAAAATCTAATCTAACCAAATCTAACACAATCTAATCTGCCTATATTACTGAAACAATAAACGAAGCAGTCCACACTGTTTGTTCTGAAATCACTGATTACATTGATAGTAAAGTCAAAAAGGGAAAAAGAAAGCATGCAACAATTATTCGTTAAATCTCATATTGTCTATTCTAAATATTATCAATATCAGATAATAATGTAAATCAGGAGTGTACTGGTACCGGAACGCGCCGGAAGTTCATTCCGGTACTGCTTTCTGGGAGAAAAAATGTTTTATTTTACAAAATAATATATTTACTGAGTCTAATGAATCTTGTTACTTACTATTACCCCCATTTGTATGAGTCCGACAGTGCCACATGTGTCAAGTGCGCGGTCCAAACTTGAGAGACTGGAATCCATAGCCATATATGAAAACGTGGCTTCGAAAACACCAAACTGCAGATGACACCAGAACAAGACAAGCAAACCCAACCAATTTGGAGGAATATAATCTATTTGATGAGTTTTTGTAACACACTAACATGTGGTTTTATCAAGATTGGGCTGATTTAGTAAGTAAAATAAAAGATTTTGTACTATGACATTTCTTTTATTAAATGTTTCTTATTCAGTTTCTAAATGTTAAGCTTTTCAAATTTAATTGATAAAGTATTCCATATTTTTGTCAATATTAACAATTTTGTTTTATGCCTCTTCCTCACTTCACAGTCATTGGTATGATATATAGTAAAAATTGAAACGTTCCGGTACAGGAGACTTTACGAGTGCACCCCTGATGTAAATCTAATCAAGTTATCTTTCTTCGTAAAACTTTAATGTTTAAAGACTACATTGCATCTAAGAGATGTGAGGGAGCTTAATCTTCTGCTTAAATTCAATCTTATATCAACACTATAAAATAAAACAAAGTTTACCAGAAGCTACTTCGATTTTACATGGTAACCAAAAATGTTTTTGCCGTTCTAGAGCAGTGATAAATAAAGAGCAATACAGTGGATGGTACGAATCTTTAGATTTCGAAGTAAGCTCCATCAGCATCCAACACATTTTGTCAACGTCCCTGCAGCTGCACAATACCCTGGTCATAAAAGTCGGCGGTCTTCGAGGCAATGAAGTCTGTGAGTGCGTTCCGCAGGTCTCTCTCATTGGCAAAGGATCTCCTACGGAAGTGGTTGCCGAGGGAATTAAACAGGTGGTAATCTGTTGGCGTAAGAGGATATAGTGAATGGCATAGTGTCTCCCAGCCAAGTTGCTGAAGGGTCTTTCAGGCCCTCCCTGCCACATGTGGCTTGGCATTGCCGTTGAGGAATAGCACACCCTTGCGATTTACCAATGCCGGATCCTTCTTCCGCAATGCACGGTGCATTCTTTGCAACTGCTGTGAGTAGAGGTCAGCAATGATGATATGACCATTTGGAAGGAGCTTGTAATGCACCACTTGGCGACAAGTCCACCATACAGAGAGCATAACCTTTCGTGGATGCAGAGGTAGTCTTGAGGTGTGAGGAACAGGGTCACGTGGCGACAACCAATGTCTGGTACGCTTGGGAGTGTCATAGATAACCAACTTTTCGTCACCAGCGAGCAAGCTATCAAATATCGGTGTGTTCAGATGCCGAGTAAGCAAGGACAAACAGGCTGTCACTCGTTGTTCCTTGTTGACTGCCGACAATGTGTGGGGTACCCCCTTGTTTAACTTGTATTACTTCCCTATTCCATGCAGGTGCAGTCTGACTGTTTCAGCAGAAACATGGAATCTTTCTGCAAGTTCATCACACATTACACCACTGTCCTGCTTTCAGGGCCTCGTCATCCAACACATGTGGTCGTCCACTGCGAGGTTCATCAACAAGGCTTACATTTCCCGAACGGAATTTCTGGAACCAGTGCCTGGCGATGCCTTCGTTCACGGCATTCTCACCAACTGGCTGGCACATGCGGCGACTTGATTCGGCAGAAGACAGACCCACTTTAAAATCATACAACAATCACACATATTAAAGCTGCTTCGATTTCTCTTTTACACTGGACGAGCTATGACAGCTGTGTGTGAACACCGTGTCTGTATACTGAAGGTCGATGGTCAGACCAACTCCCGATCGCTTGGCAGGCACGTGCGTCATTTCGTTTCCTCTCTGTGAGCGTATGATTAAGGGGACGTCAAAAATGGCAAAAACTTTTTTGGTTACCTTCTATCATTTTGATTTATAATATAGAAATAAATCATCAGCAACCATCTGATATTTTTAGAACAATTTTTATTTAAACAAACGTAGGTATCAAACTACAATTGTATTATTTCAAGAAGACAGTATCAGCTGGTAAGAAAGAGTTACATTAATAGACTTTAGTTGTACTCGAAGAAATCAACAAGAAAAACGAAGAACAATAATTGAATTTTACCTATTAGGTTGAAAAAGATAAGGTTATGTTATATTTTTCTTATCTTAAGTTATTACCAATTCAGTTATACCATCTGGTTAGTTAACACAAACGAATAATATTAGATTATTTTGCGATTACGATATTATTAGCATAACTAAATCAATCAAATTTACAATAGGTAGTGACATTAACTAACATAATCGAACTTTGAATGAAGTTTTTCTTAAAATCATCCTAATAGAATTTTGATATTTCAACTTTTGAGTATAAGAATTTACACAGAAGCCGAACATGACAGAAATTTCTGGTACCCTTTGACTACGTTGGATGAATCTAGTTGCATAATAAAAGCGACCAAACTTAACCTAATACAATAAGTACCAAGCTACGGGGTAAGAACAGCTGATAAAATATGATTCATGAATTTTAAGTAAAATTCAATCTAAAGGAAAAAGACGAAAATTTTCGAAAAGGATTAAGGGTATCAGATTAGGTAATCGACCGAAACATATTCAGCGGAATGGCTGATATCTTCCTGCTAAATACTTAATTACCCATGATTATCATTTCAAGAATATCGTTAAAGGTGAAATTAACCATGATAATGATTCTAAAAGGGCACAAAATATACTTAAAACCACAAATTTCGTTGATAAGCTGTCTCACTTTCATATGCAGCAAACACCATATCAATACGCAATGACTAGGAAATATTTAAATTAACAATTTTCTGCTAAATAAAACTTGCCTTACACCTTGGAACTAATCAAGAAGAAGAAATAACATTCCAATCAGACTAACTGAGGGTCCAATAAATATTTTATACCAACGCACTATATCAAATTCTTGACTCATTCCCGAAAACGTCCATGTCTCAAAATCACTACTAACGTTCTAATACTAATACATCTATATACTAAAGGAAAGACTGAACAAAATAGTTCCTGAATTATTTACCTTGGTAACGGATATTATACAGCAATTATTGGGCATTGGATAGGATTAAAAGGAAAATAAACTCTCCAAAGGACAAGTAAGGAAAGAAAACAACTGAAATGAGTGAAATATCTCATATAATACAATTATCTACCAGCCAATTGTAGAAAAGAATGCTTATATAGGCATCCTATGATTGAAAGAAAAAGAAGAGTAATAAATACCAAGTAGGACATACAAATACGTCTTCACAACTAACTTTATTTATTTATTTAATGTAGCAAAATATATATTAGTGGCATTTATTGGCCGCTATTTTATTTATTTACTTAACTTTCTATATAATGTAAAGAAGACTAATTTTAATTTAATTATAGAAATGATGAGCAAAGAAAAATAGGTTAGTTAATATGTCTCAAATTGATATTGTTACTAGATTTACCAATCTATATAATACCAATATTTAGAATTAATTGAACGTAACCTAATCATCTCTTTGACGATTAGATATATAGTTTATCAGATAAAACAACATAACACTGTAGAACATCTACAATTGAATATCCCAATCACTCGTGCATAAATAAATAAGATCACAGATTCCTTCATCCTGAGAGTCGTGAAAGCTTTGATGAGACATGTATGTATATAATAAACAGTAGTGGAAAACAATAATAAATACCAATAACTGTGTTGAAAATAATATTCAACGTTGACTTCCGTAACCTATAAGAAATTTCTTCATGTTCACTCTTACTTATACTTAGTAATCCCCAGAGCATCTAAGTGATGTGTAGTTTGTTTCCCTACCATTCTGATCATTGTAGAACACATAGATTTAATTATACAATCTTTTCCGACAAAACAGCGCTATTAATTCAGAATGTCAGAAGCTGAAATTTTCGATAGTCTTATTTGACTATTACAAAAATATACTTTTTTTCACCTGTTGCTTCACCAAAGTCCATAGCATCTCCAATCATGAACTTTTCTTATACATGTCCAGACTCACAGAAAATTGAACCGGTTACTTGAAACTGGAAGTTGTACAATATCCAAATATAGAGCCTGTATTAAACACAGAATTAAAATATATGTGCTCCATATGTTCTGCTTCTTTTGTATCGTACATTTGTGCAACCCTCGCGTTTTTAATACACATTCTTTGGATACAACGTCGATTTTGAGTTGGCAAGTTGACACGGTTTAGCTTGTTAGTTGTCGATGGTATTTGTAGTGATGCTAACTTTGGGCGCCTGTAGCTACGAAACTATGTGTGTTTCGAAATTTCTTTAAAGGAGTGAAAGTATTGGACTATTTCATTGACAGATAAAATATTCTTTGAAATTTAAAATTTAAATATTATTAATTAAGTAGGTATTCCTCAATATAGGGAACTGTGAAAAACAAAACTCTATTTTTATGTTGATAAATCAAAACGAATGAGACAAAAGTACTAAACTATTGTATATTAAAAGTATATGTTAATTTTGCTTACATTACCACTTCAAACTAACAGTTGAACATTTTGTTGCTGCTGTGACGTTCAGCGATCACACCAGCCACTAACCTTTCTACATTTAAAATACTCCTCTCAACAACTGTTTTCCATTTTCCACTATCATTATTATTTACTTCATATCGCCTTTCATGTTCGCTTCGGTGTTTCCCTCTTTGACCAGAAGTAGGTCTTCTCAATTACAAATGCACATGCACTTGCTAATAATCCAAACATTAGAAGTAAGAATGCTCCATTCAAGTGGCTTATAGAAATAGGATCATTCGAAGCCTGCTCGTAGTTAACAGAACGTATATTAAGAATATCTTTCTCCCATTTGTAGCTTAGTCCAGTCTCAAACAACCTAAGCAATATATTTTCTATTTTGTGTTGAAGAAATGATTCCTTTTGCAGTAGAAATACCACGTAATAGTTGGCAATTATTTCATCCATGATATGTATCAATACCTTATCTTTTGAGTTTCTCTTAAAGAGATAATTTGTTATTACTTTTTCGAAAGCAACAGCATAGTCCCGTTTCTTAATAGTACGTTGAATATCCTCAACAGCAATTAACCCAAAACTATTTTCATAAATGAATTTGGATACGGGATTATTCATGTCTTTAAAATATGATTTCAAATTGGGATTAGCACTGAGTTTGAGGCCGCTCTTTGGTAGTTCGTCCATTCTGTTAATGTCTTCCTCATAAATTGTACTGGTTAGAAAACTGACTAATGAGCTTTGGTAAGCTGTGCAAATAATAAGGGAATAATATAACCAGAGTATAAACAAAAATCTTATGAATGACTTCTCAGGTTCGTGTAGAATGGAAATGCCAAGCGATGAAGCCAAGGTATTTAAGATAGGATTACGAATAAATATCTGTCTATTTTCTTTTAAAAGCTTGTTAATAATAATGAGCACTAGCGAGTAACAGACGTGTACTACGAGGAGAAGCACCCAACAGTAAGTTGTGAACGGTAGTAGGATATTCTTCCAAGTGGGAACTTCAAAAGCTTTGGGTACAACCCACACAAATTGACGATTTAGGTAAGTTAGAGCCATGCTACAAAGTTGGTTTCTATCTGTATTTAGACTTAAAGCAGCCGCTCCAATATCAGCTCTTCGATATACAATATCTCCAAAGATTCCACAAACGGTTCCATTCTTGAACTTATATCCCCATTTCATCTCATCGTTAGGTGTTTTGGTTGTCAGAGTGAAGTTCATTGTCTGTGAGATGGTTTTGAGGATTCGTCCTTCAACTCCACCAACACTATTAGGTAGATTAGATTGTATATTTATATTCGGAAGGTAATTGAATGTGCTTAAACGTATCGGGCATAGATGTAAGTTATTTGCTTTCTCCGAAAGTAAGCCAGTTGAAATAATATTATTAATCTCCTTGTACTTAGAGACTACAGTGATGTTATGTGAGTATCCACATTTGTTGTAAGAATATAAAGAATATGTGAATAACAGTATTTCATTGTTAGAATGAGTAGCTACTAACACAGAAGTTACCTTAAATCCTAACATAGTATCAAATATGAATTTGATTTGATGGTTAACAATCATCTCATCAGCAACAAGGATGATAAATGTTGATTTGGGCGTGACTAAACCAGTCATGAACAAAGTGTTGATTGTGTTAAAAAAGTCGATAATAACAGTGCATATAACTAACACAGTTTCTCTTCTTTGAGTATTGTGATAGTTACTCAGAATAACAATTGATTTCTCCCAAGTTTGATGGCAAGCTATGAGGAGATTACTATCAGAAAGTGTTTCATTTTCTGTCCACCGCAGAATGACAGTTTGGTTACTAGCTACAATCCACACACTCTTTTGCATTATAGAACAGAACAACGTTTCAGGAGTGTGTATTCTGGCGCTAATGGAGCATATAAATATAAGTTCCACTAAAAATGTTAAACATGAGTTTCCGCTGCTGTCCATAGTAAAGATGTTCCTGAAATGATAAAAATCATAGACTCATAAAATTGTAGAATGAAAATTTATATTGAGGCAATGAACATCTATATAGTTAAAATAATTGCAAGAATGGACTGTAAAAAGTGTGTTTCCTCTCGATACTTTTCGAGAGGTCTTTCGAAGATACTTGGAATGTAACAGTATCGAACAATACCTCAAATAATGAACTCGATACATTTTCAATACTTGTAAGTTCGTTTTTGACACTGATATCTATCTCTGAAAATAATCTCTTACTAGAACATTTAGTTTGTATCCTAAGGTTAAAGATTCTTGAGTTTTCAAAACGAAATTATTTTAAAGGAAGAGGGTCCATGTTTCATTTATTGAGAAGTTAGAGACCATGGTTTATCATAAGTACATATTGACATTAAAACAATATCATGTGCACTTTGCAGTGTATCCATAAGTCTATTTTAGGCATAAAATTATATTTCCGTCTTTTGTATAAAAAGGTGGAATTAAGATATTTTCAAATCCATCATTTTAGCAGCTGGAATATAGTCTGAAATGTGAACACTGAAAAATGAAAAAAAAATCGTCGTTGGAAACACAAAGTGGCGTACTTCTTTGTTCAGAAGTTTTAAAATTCTAACGAAGACATACGCTGTTCAGTAGCATTAATATTTGCTGTATGCAGTATGCTGCATTACTTATAGAGATACAACACCTAGCCACGTTACAGATCTTCTTATGAGAAACACTGAGGAAGCCATAATTAAATTTTGTAAATCTTTAGATATACCACTTTATTATCCCAGCGAAGATTTATTTGAAAATGAAAAAAATAGCAAAGAAATATTTGTGCGTATCACCTGCTAACAGACTTCTCCCAGATATGTTTCAGAACAGCAGGAATAATATTTAACAAAAAAGGACTCGTCTTGATCCAAATAGTATGAAAATTATCGTATTTGATAACAAAAACCTATAACATTACTTTCAGTCTTTAATGTTTTTGAAGGTTAGTATGGTGCTGTTGTTCATTTTAGTTTTATTCATAGATTAAAGTGAACATTGAACACTGATCTAATACACTGGTTCACCTATACAGTGAACGAAGTATTAACAGTATTGTCTCGAATTTTAGAAATACTAATTTCTAAAATTAAAGTAGCCAACGCTGTGCAAAATTGAAAAGTTAAAGGATAAAAAATTAGCATATTTGAATATTACTTTTAAGTATCATAAATATTATTTATATTGAAGAATACTGTTCAGGAAAGTATTGGGTATCGAGTATACAGAAATTTTGCTATCGATTCATCTCATTTATAATCCATCACCCATCTCGGGAAAAATTTCTTGGTATTCGCAGATAACTGATTTACAACTCGGATGAACGTCTCTTCAGAGTCCCACAAGTGCACCATGAGTTTTTCCTCTTCTGGTAGCGATTTCCTGGTTGTGGTTGCTGTGTTGATGTTCTTCCAACCGTATAAGGATATCTAAGGACCGAAGGAAGCACGTAATGTCTTCCTGGAATACCCACCCCGTCGTTAGGGCACATAAAGTCCCAGAATTAATTAGGTAGTTCCACGGAGAGCCATGTAGTGAAGACGGAAGAAAGACGATTCTGGACGTACAGTAGGTTTCATCTTGAGAAAAGCAATCACAGCATATTCGACCTTTCAGCAACCTGCACTTTCCCTTCTCTACATCTAGCGTCTAGTTACATAAATGTTAGGTCATTAATGAGCATTGTATCAGCAAAGAGTAACTGGAAAGGGACTCATAAGGCTGCTCCAGATGGCAATTTTCAAGTTCGATGTTTACGATACATGATTCTCTTCAATATCATGCACAAACGAAAGTGTTGTATAGTCACCATCTCCGGAATCGAATATCTCAATCATCGGAAATAGATTACCACTTCTCTCAAATTCCATCCAGTGTTGTTGATTAGCCATGTTAATCGTGGACTAGGTCATCACGTTCTTTCCGAGATCACTAGTTACATCTTCGCACATCATTGGATAGAGCCATTCTGTTAAGCATGTGCAGCAGCACGTATGTAGAAAACTACGGCATTTCAGTTGTACAATTACATTGAGGAAGGTATCATAAAGCAAATCATCATTTACAGTGGACCCGACGCTGGTATTCGCTTCTTTTTAGAGATCTGCGCTGAATCATGACGAATTGTTATGCTTCTCATAGCTAACAAATGTTGCATGTCATACGATACGTTTGTTTGATCTAGAGTAAGACGTTTGTTTCTGACGAATTAGAATTTAAATTGCTTTGTCGATGTCGATAATGTGTGCAAGTGGAAACAATATGTTTGATTTGAGGGGTGAGACGACAATGTGAAATTTCAGTTATACTATTTTTTTTTCACTTTTTAGTAGTTTGCTTTCTTGAGGAAGAAAATGGGAGAGGCATATATCATTTGGTATACCGTGAACTACAAGCATGTGGTCCTCAGTTGAGTGATTCAGTGTATTGGTAGACATATTTCGTTAAGTATATTTTTGTGGTGCCTATCAGATATGTAAAATATTATTGATCTTTTTATTTAGTTGTATAATGTCAAATTCTAGTCCAACTTCGTAATAAACAACGCAAAGTGAGAACCGTATTAGATGCTCTTCTCAAGTAGCTATGACGGTAGTTCAGTAACTACACTGGACTGGACAACAAATGTTATATAAATCAGGATAGTACAATGAAAATTGAGCCAAATTTCATTGTTTGGCAAGTTTTCGCTGTAGAAATATATGTCTAAAAGATTTGCAGGAATATAATCGACAACTTTGCCAACCATGACGTTAAGCAGTTTGGAATACAAAACTGTTAACTAAGAGAGAAGTAAGAAATTATTACATACCTACTTCCATATGGGATGTATCCACAATTATACAGAGGAATGCATGAATTACTACCATACTGAATATGTGGATGGTCAATATATTATTATTATTATTATTTAGAACTAATCAATCTTTTTTTTCTGAAATTGAACTATATATTAGCAATTATTTTCTGTGGTTGTTATACAAATACGTGGGTGTGATCTGCTAGGTATTTCCTCCTCATCAACTTTGTAGGACGGTATGGCACAATGGATCACTTTGCGGGCAATAGCCGCTGACTCCACTGCATAGTTAAGTCTATAGCTTTTGGATAAAAAAGTACTAACGGTTATACTACACATACGTGGCTACATTGCGCAATAAAAATTTCCAGTTCTATATTGTAATTTACAAATATGGTGTTGAATAAACCCCAAATTGATGCATTAAATACAATCTTCTTCTACACCCATACGCTTTAACAAAAATGTTATTAATATATGTACGTAAAGTTAACCTTAATTCACAACATATTTAACGACAAAAAGAATTAAAAGTTAGAAATGAAGAAGTATATACATGGCAGTTACGTGGTAGCACATCATTGTCACTGCTGAATAACAGGTTCATTTCTGCTGGTTTCGAACATTCAAAATTAATATTAAATGTATCTTATTACTGCCTTCATTACTAATGTGTGTACGTATTTTGTGTTATATAGATATGACAGGGCTTCACTGGACTCTTTTTGAACACCTGTCAAATGTAATTAAATGTAATAGAATTAAATTGTTCCGAATTTCCATTGGAGGGACATATAAGGTAGTTTAATTTGTGATAGTGGATTAGAAATGTCTGTATAATTAAGCGCATGGCTTACCATGCAAAGCTAGGCTCCTATCTAAATGAATTTGTTTGTATCATTTTAGTTAATTATATGTGCTTTCTTTAAAAATATTATTATTATTCATATTTTAGAAAACAATACATTTTTTTGTGAATTGCGTCTGTTTGTTTTGTGTGTTTTCTGACTGCTGGGTGCCATATCACTGGTAATACAGCTTTCAGTGTGTTTGTGTAGTGCTTGTAACAATCGAGTATGAATCCTAGTTTACCGCTTTCTTTGTTTTGTACTTATATACTTATTAAATCTGAGTTTTGTAGGTGAGGTAGGTGAGTGAGATCTGATTAAGTTTCCTTCATTCAACTAGTATTTATAAATAAGGGGATTCTTTGACTTCATTATATACATTACATGAGATGTGTTTAGACAGTCGAATCCCAATGTAAGAATATTCTGGGAACCAGCAAATTATACCATTATATTGGGTTATCGTAGGGTCTTCTCATTTACACCAACTTCCTGAATCGCTGAATACAACGTTTTGTTTCTTAACTTACCTTCTTCTGCATAACTACTTCCATTATTCATATAGAAACATCAAACTAAGTGACAACAAGGTATGGTGGACCGTGGTCCAATCACGTTCGTCTTGAAGATTCCAATTTATTTTTAAAAAAGTGAAGCATCTATCTTTTTGAAATATGTAGTACATTATTCGCTAAGAATATGTTAATGTGACAATAAAGGGGTGCAAGGGAGGAAATCGGACTTAAGAAGTAATAGTTTACACGTCATTGTAACCTACAGATTTCTCTATTCCAAAATGTGCAAGTGGTACTTTATCTTCAGATTAGTTCTGCTTATCTTGCGTGTCATTTGCCTGTCTTCCCAACATCAACATACTTCAATAGGAATACTATATAGTGATATTGCTTTAATATATCATGAACCATAGAAATTTGAGGATTTATCACTTCGTCTTAGATCCTCCATTGCTGGGGGAAGTGGTTTAGATGTGAGAAAACTGAGTTTGACCTCTAACTGAACTCCAAACCTTGAAACATTTCTCGAAAATGAAAATTTGGGAAGAGAAATTGAAGAAATTAAAAAAATATTATATTCATTTTGTCCTTCTGTGGTAACCACTTCTCATAATAATTTAATATTTTATCTGACTTGTAGCACTCGAAGATTATTTCTTGTCAATTGGAATTATCATTCAGTTCGATTTGTTGTATATTTTTAGTATACTTTAATATTGCATGAATTTTATTTCCATTGAACTTATATTAAGTTTATCACATGGGTATATTTCTAAGATTAATTAAATAAACTTATTGTTCTATATAAATCACACGTCAATTAATATTCTACCCGAATAGAGATTATGTTATGAGTTTATAACCAAACATAATAGTTTTATCTATTTCCTACAAGTTCTTCAGCAAGTTCTTGAAACTATAGCAGACGGTTCTCTGTTTTCCAACGCCATGTTGGACGCAAAAAAAAATAATATTACGGACCTTGATTTTTCATGCAATCATAAAAACGTTTAATTATATAATTATAATGGGGTTGTCCTATTATTACTTAAAATCTTGAAAGCAGAAAAATTAAATTATTAAATAAAGTATACTAAATGGGCTTGTTCTAGTAGTTTTAAAATAATTATATTCTTCCCCTTTTCAAGGTTATTTCCGTAGCGTTCCCAGGTAATTTTAATATAGCCACTATCGAAGATACTGGCATAACTATTCTGCAATAGAGATATAAACATTTTATGACTGAAACCCACCTTAAACTTCACAAAAGAATCTTCAATAGGCTCACTTGTATCTTTGACAATGTTATTAGTAAATTAATGTTGTTCTTCGAAACTCAAATCCTTCAGAGCAAGGGCTCATAACGATTCCACTCTCTGGCTTGATAACAGCAAATACACATCCATATGCCCAGTGAAACGTAAATGCGATCAATTTGTTGATTTTGTTCATCATTTTCATTTACAGATTTTCTGTCCTTTGATGTAAATGGGTCGCTAGTCTTTTTCTTTTCAGTGAAGGTAATATTACTAGTTTTGAGGTGGACTATACATTACCGTAGACCATTAGCATTGATCTTATCTGTATATCTTAATGGACTAAATGTAGAAACAATTCTGTTTGTGTTCCGTAAACGTTCAAGGAAAAATAATCGAAATCACTTTAGATGTCTTAGTGTTGGATATAACATTTAGATGGAACTTCAAATAAAATGAATAATTATCTCCAATTACCTATCTCAATAGCCTTACTGTTATACAGATGCTTATCAGAATAATGGAAACACCTGAACGAAAGTGCAACTTACCAGATTAATATGGTGTCGGGCCACCTTTCGCCTTCAGAACAGCCTTGATGCGACGTGGGATGGAGACATAGAGGTCGTGAATGGTAGCAAGTGGAATATTACACCATTCCTCGTGCAGGGCATCGGCCAGTTCTGTGAGAGAGGATGGAGGTGGAAATCGTCGCCGGAGTCGTGTTTCCAAGATGGACCACAGATGTTCAATTATGTTGAGATCTGGGGATTGGGCGGGCCAGGGGAGGTATTGAACTTCATCCCGATGTTCCTCAAACCACGCTGCAACAACTCCAGCTGTGTGAATGGGTGCATTATCATCCTGGAATATGGCGTCATTGTCCGGGAACAACATCCGGACCATAGGATGCAAGTGGTCTCCTAAAATTGCGACATAATCGTTGGCAGTGATGCGTCCGCGAAGTGTGACCACAGGACCCAATGAAAACCATGATATTGCGGCCCACAGCATCACCGTACCGCCGCCATGTTTCACAGTTGGGCGGAGACACTGCAGATCATACTCTTCTTTGGGCGTTCTCCACACACAAACACGGCCCGTGGTTTGGAATAGGGTGAATGGTGACTCATCCGACCATACCACACGTTTCCAGTCGTCAACGGTCCAAGTTGCATGGTCGCGGCACCATTTGCGGCGTGCTAAAGCGTTCTGGTCCCTGATGAGAGGTTTGGCCCGTGCAACACGACCCCGTAAGTTCATGTCATTTAATTCGCGGCGGACTGTGATTGTCGAAACAGGTTGGGGAGGTCCTGATTGAGTTCCTCCGTCACTTGCGCCGCAGTGGCACGACGGTTCCGCGTGACAATGCGCTTTAATACCCGGCGTGCCCTGTCACTGATGCTTTTCTTCCGCCCACTGTTCCGCTTCCCCGATGTGGTTTTCCCGTGTGTTGTGTAGGCCGTCATCACCTTCGACACTGTCCCTGGCGACATACCTAACACACTAGCCACTGCCGTCACACTCACTCCACATAACCGCGCACCAACAATTTGCCCTCTTTGAAACTCTGAGAGGTCTCCCATTTTACACTACCTCCGTCTGCTGCAGCCACTGCACACTCCTGTTCCACGACGCCTGACGTAGTATGGAGACCGACCTAACACACCACCACCAGCAGTCCGGCGCTGCGGTCGTCACGACACCACTGCCAACCCATACATCTGATTTGTTGCCAACTACAGGTGTTTCCATTATTCTGATAAGCATCTGTATATATGTATAATATAAATACTACATGAAAATAAAGAATCGCAGGTTGTAAACAGCTACCGCATTACAACCAATTTCAATAGATATTTATTTCTCGCCGTGTATATTTCTTAACCTGAAGTTTGAAGACAAAAACATGAAAAAGAACATTCACACCATCACTTAACAATAGCACAACATACTTGAACAAGCTAAAACAGTAAATACCTATTTTAATAACAGAAATCGCTGAAATGAAGGATGTGATATTGTCTTAATTAGCAATGCTATTCTAATAACTATTCTTATGTGAGATTTGACTTGTTGTCATTGTGGCGTAAGTCGTTAACTCACAGATTTTTCAATATTTTTTTCTTTCATCGAAGGTTGATAGAATCCCTATCCAGAAACATGTTTGTTTTTATTTCTACGAAAGAGAATAGTAACTTTAATGCAATAGTTCCCCATTACATTGTTGTTTCTTTCATGCTTTTATAATATGTAAAAATCATCGAGCTCTACGTAACGATACTGAAGTGATTGATTATTGTTGCAAGATAGACACCAGAGCAAATATTTAAACTCGTTCGTCCACTTCCAGTCTAATCCAATGCGGACCAAATTTTCAGCTCTAACTCAGTTTTATACTGTCATTTCGGACTTCGGACACTTTTTAAAGATTTTTTTTTTAAATTTACAGTCGTAATATTAACAGTACTACAACCAAAAAAATATTTTAAAATATATGACTTATGTATGAGTTTGCATACTACAAAAAGCGTACACATGATTTCAACAATGATTTAAAAAATAATAAACAATGTTCGAAGTAGGCCCATTATTCCATAATGTGGGCCGAATTCGGACACAAGGATTTTTTTCTTTTATTCCAATGTATGCCTTGTAAGACAGGTGTCTTCGGACACATTTCGATGATTATATACCGTCTTCTGTGTATTTGAAAGTAAATAGCTCTATGTATTTAAAGTGCTTATTAGTTTAAATGTGTTTATTTTATATTTAATGTGTTCATTATTTTTTAATTTAGGTAACAACCACAATACACGTATTTAATAAATTCACTTATAGGTTAGAATCATGACACAAAAAGAAAATACATATACTGATGCAAGTCACAAAATTAAACAAAAATTAAACAAACGAAAGGTTTGCAACCATTCGAGTCCGGAACAATTATTCTTGAATTGTTTTTCGATTCTGCCAATTAGTATGGTGTCACATGTATTCCCGCTCGATATTTTGTTAAGATGCTAAGTTTGACTTTATTGCTCGAATTTATAGTTCAAGTTGTGTAGATTCTCAAAGTGCCAATTTTTCATCCAACGTTTTCTCTATTTTCCAAGATGGCGCACAGAATGGCTGTTTTCTGGGACTACAGCAAGCAAAAGTGAAATAATACATACATATTACGTAAAAACTTCGACACCCACTAAACATTGCACAGATATTCTTTGACAACACAGAAAAATAACTCTGTGGTTCAATAGCTTCCACAGTCACCCTATTCTCAGTGTTGCCACCTATACATAAAAGTGAAAATATGAGTGCACTTCCATATCGTTCTACGTATCGGCGCCAGACTTTGTGTGAGTATTCCCTAACATGCTAGGAAAGTGAATGTGTGATTCAGCACCTCCCACAGGCACCCTATTGTCAGTGTTGCCATCTATACTTAAAAGTGAAAATATAAATGCATTTTTATACTGTTAAACGTATCTGCGCCAAACTTGGCATGAATATTCCTTCACACCCGTGGGAAGTGACTGTGTGGTTTAGCAACTACCACAGGCACCCTATTGTCAGTGTTCCGTCAAAATTTATGGATCGGACCCATGTAAGTCTCATAATCTATTATCTTCTGTTCCAGGAAAGTAATTCTGAAGTCGAAATAAGGTGTATATAAGATTGTCAGAAACATGCCTTTCACTTATGTGTTTTACTATATGTGTGATTTAACCATAATTGATCACTTTTAAAACTGTAAATATGATATGTCTAACATGTGTTTCTTTTGTTTCGTCGGAGAAGGTGCTTTTGAATCATTGAGACTAATGTAGAAGATTTCAGTATGATGAATTACATAGTGTGTTTGAAAGGAAAAAACTTATGTAACAAATCTGATAGAAATGCTCTACTGAGACTTAGATTGTGCTAATAAACGAGCATGTTACAGAGAATCAGAATTTTCGCCTGTTTAAGAATCTAAAAAGTAACAAAGAATCTAAAAAGTAACCAAAGAAGACTAGCTGCAGCAAGCAATGTACCACAGTGATTGTTACAAAAATGTCGTCCATACCCCAAAACTACAAAGATCCGGAAGAAGATTCTTGGCTACACCTACTTCTCCCAAGCGAGGTCATCCTTCATCATCTTCAAATTGTGAAAATGAGAATCGTAGTCATTAAACTAAAAGATGTAGACCGCATGTTAGAAAAAAGCTATGCGTTTTCAAATGTGAGGTGCGGGATAAGGGAGAGCTGTCCTTTATGTCAACAGTGTCTAAAGGAGAATGATTCTTCTTTATAAAAGTAAAGACAACGCAGTGACCTTAAAAGAGCCTTAGCAATAATTAGTCAAGCACTGGACTGTGTGGGTGTATCTATGGGCATAGCTTTTGATCGTCATTGCCTAAGAAATGAAAAACAAAAATGTAAACAGAAGAAGAGAAAATACAACATACACGATAGGATTGCAGATATAGATATAACTAACATTTTGAAGTGCTTTCTCAATGATGGTGAAATTGTGACTATGAATCAAGTTAATGAACAATTCAATGAATTATTGTTAGAATACGGAACTGATAATGCCCAAAGCGATCACAAGAAACACTTAAAACAGCTTATTATAACACATATTCCAGAAGCAAAATATGTCCAACCAAGTCGTGTTAATGAAAGTGAACGCTTAGTGCTAATGCCAGTATTGTCGGAAGCCTTAAGAGATCTTGAATTGTTTGAAACTGGCGAAAGAGACGTGATATGTTTGTCAAGGGCAGCGGCTATTGTAAGGCGTGAAATATGTCAGACCAATAGTTGGAAATTCAAGGAATCCTTTACGGATTTTAAATCACGATGATTTTGGTTCTTATTATATTTGTCTATCACTTTTGAAAGTGTTTATAATTTGCTGTGACAATAAATTTGACAATCTATTTATATCGTCAGAGCAACTTTCTGTTAGCTGCCGGCTTTTTGTTCCCTCAATTAACCACTTTGAAAAAGAATAAGGTTTCATCGGGGGGTTGAAATCCGTAAATTATTCCTTTGAATTTCCAGCGATTGTCAGGCAGACAGATTTCACACATTAGAATAACTGCTACCCTTTGCTACCCTTTAGAAACATATCACGTGACTTTCGTCAGTTTTAAGCAGTTCAAGATCTCTTACGGCTTCCGACAATACTTGCATTATCACTATGGTTTAACTTTCATTGACAGGACTTGGTTTGACAAGTTCTAGTAAAATGTATCAGTCTTTGGCAATCTTATATACACCTAATTTGACTTCAGAATTACTTTTCTGGAACAGCAGATAATAGATTATGAGACTTACATGGCTGCAATCCGTAAATTTTGACGCAACACTGACAATAGGGTGCCTATGGGAGTTTTTAAACCACAGAGTCATTTGTCTTGGGTTGTGAAGGAATATGCATGCCAAGTTTGGCGTAGATACTTTGAACAATATAGAAGTACTCTCATATTTTCACTTTTGTGTATAGGTGGCAACACTGAGAATAGGATGCCTGTGGGAAGTATTGAGCCACACATTTATTTGTCTACGTTGTTAAAGAATATTCGTGCAAAGTTTAGTGGGTATACGTTGAACGGTGGGCATACGTTGAATATATGTATTATATCACTTTCGCTTGCCCTAGTCTCATAAAACAGCCATTTTGGGCGCCATCTTGGAAAATAGGGAAACTTTGAATTAAAAATTGGCACCCTGCAATTTGGAAATCTACACATCTCGAGCTATAAATTCGAGCAATAAAATCAGACTTAGCACGAAAATGGAGCCGGAGCCATTATTTATGACATTAGATACCCCATTAAATTCTTTTCAGATAGTTATGAACTAAGAGCTTCAGGCCTGTTGTTCTAAATGGGAAGCCTCATTCAGCACATTTCAAAGGCTCCATATTGGTTTAGACCGGAAGTAGATAAAAGAGGAATTGTTCTCTCCGCTCACTGGCTTCATATATTCATTAAATTTTTAATGACAGCAGTCAGTCCAGTATCACGTTTAAACAGATGTCATTTGTTAAAATTTAAATCTTAATGCCAGCGTCACGCCGTTCAAACTCCTTTACAGAGTTCAGCAGAAAGCTAATAGAGGACAATGCTGTGGGAGGAAAAGAAAAAGGTGTGAAGTTTACATCGAAATAGTGATAAATTTATTGCATGTTGCGATATTTGTCATGTTAACCCTTTATTTATTTGTAATTTGTTTTCTATGTTCAAAATCCATTGAAACGTGTTTCGCCACCGTAAATATTAATAAATTCGTAAAGTAATGCGCGTAAAGACTTGTTAAAGTGCCAAGTACAATACCTTGAATCCATTGCTAACCTTCGCAGTTTAAATTCGATTCAAATATGAGCAGTGAAGACATGCTTATTGCTGTCGTTAATACGATTCAAGGAGGATTCGAAGTTAAACGTAAATTCAATAGATAGTAAATGGGCGACGGAATGTTACACAGCTTCTGCTATTTACATCCCTCCACGCTGCACGCATCTAAGCCCCTTCTCGCTTTTCATTTCTTGGCAGGGTAACAAATATTTTCTTAGTTTTGAAGTTTTAATAAACAAAGGAACTATGCAGCACGGGCGCCGATCCCGGGGGGCCTTGGGGGCCCTGGCCTCCCAAAGTTGAAGTGTGTTCCCCTAATGAGGGGCCCAAATGATAGATAATGTGAAGTCAATTCTCCTATTTCTACAGTATATGGTCATTCGTTTTCCCTTTCTACTAAGCTTATCTACCTTTGACAAATCTATTTCATTGATAATTTCCTCCTTGAAAATCGTGTGCTACAATACTTATATAAATTACATCACGTATAATGCCCCTCTCCTGGCTAAAGAAGTTAATTCGTGCATTACTTGTGTTGTTTCTGGAGTTTCGTGCATAACATCGATAAAGACCATTTAGTAAGAAAAGAAAAAATGAAAACGTATTTCCTATCGTTTAACGCTCGGAACGCCAAGATCGGTCTTCACGTACGTGTCCAAAAATCTTATGGTACAAAATGACGTGAAACCTATGTATTTATTGAGTAATAATTTAAGAAAATCAAGCATGAATCAATTTGACCCAATCTTGGCGTTTTGTGTAACTATTTTTAAATGTCATTTTATATTAAAATAACAAGTTGTTGTCGGTTCTAATTATCACACGTCTCTTTCGAAACGACCTACACTTTATAGTTTCTCAATCAAGGGCCGACACAAACGTGGACGATGCTGCTTGTGTAGTGGTAAAGACAAGTACTCCGCATACTGTCAGCAATGTAATCGCTTCATTTGCAAGAATAACAATACAACAGATACGGTGTGCTTTACATGTGAGAGTGAGAGTGTAAGAATTTCGATTCTGGTAATTTTAGTAGTGTAGTACTTTATATGTGTAAATAAGTAACAGACTCATGGTACCTTCATTTTTGTGCAGTCACGAAAATGGCTACAAGGTTAATATGATGTATTATTTTAGCTGTATTTTTCATTATTTTGTAGTATCTAGAAAAAATAAAATACAATAAATAAGTACAATACAATGCAATAAATAAAATACAATTAATACACCCATACTCTAAAATACCTTGATTTTGAAAAAGTACTTTATTTGATACGAGAAATATGCATGGGTCGAAAATCACTCATCTTGGCGTTCCATGAGATGAAATTATCTTGATGTTTCGAGGGTTAAGGATCATTCATCGTGATTTTGTCATATACAGAAACATAATTTAAGAAAACGAAAAAGTATACAAAAACATGTAAGCGACAAGAAGAACTCTCACAAAAGTAGGAGTAGACTTGCACTAGGAAATATATCCGTCAAACTGCTGTTTGGATTCCGTTATTGTTTACCATTAATACCGTAATGTTGAGTTCCTAATACAACATTTAAATAGGGAAACAATATACAGCGGGTAGGAAAATTATTTGCACAAGTTCAACATAGAGGAAAAACATACTGTATCATACGAAAAACACGGACCATTTCGAAATCTCTTGCCCTATTATGATAGTTTGGATGCCTTAAATAGAATACTATAGAACTAACTACCACTCGATACACCTGTAAGGTAACAGGCAACGAGATAGTGAGGACTACGTAATTCATAGCAAAAAAAAAGTATTTGGACAACTCAATACTACTCTCGAAATAAATGTTCTAGGTATCATTTTGTGTACAATAGCAATCTAGTAGTGTATTGAAGCAATCCACACCGCGTCAGGAAAGCCAAGCTTGTTTGCAAGCCATGCTTTACTGTTGTATAATGAATATAAAGAAACATAAAACAGAGCAATTATTGCGATTCTGGCCAACCAAGAAAACTAACTACGCGGAATGAAACCTACATTCTTCATAGAACTCAAAGAATTAGTGCTAAAGATTAGTGGGGTATGCAAGTTAATGTTACACCACAAAGAATCCAAAATTCATTGAAAAATTTGAGTATCCAGGGTATGAATACAGGCCACTCTATTAGTAATTACACAACCCGAAATCATAAAAGACCCTCCAACATTTTTACCAATTGAAGCAATGTTCTTCTTTCGCCACACGTCCTGATATCCGTCACTACAATATAAGTTTATCTTCGTCTCTTCCTTAAAAATAAAAAAAAATAAAAAAATCCAAAATTCCAGGCAGTCATACTTATATTTTGGGAGAAATCAGAACTTCTTCTTTCTGCTTTCTTCTGATGTGTCTGTGTTTTGTTTCTGGCTACACATCTTCTGAATCCCATTTTTTTGTTCACATCTACACATCTGTAACATTAACTTGCATATCCTAAGCAAGTGAAGTAGCCAAAACTTTATTACTAATTCTTTGAGTTTTGTTCACAGAATGAAGAATGTAGGTATCATTCCGGGCAGTTACTTTCCTTAGTGAACCATAACGAATCCCCAGTAATTATTCTGTTTTATGTTTCTTTATGATGTATCCAACGCTAGAGCATGGCTTTCCAACAAGCTTGGCTATGTCTCAGTACATTTACCTTTCTCACGTAATTTGAAATTAAAGTGAGTAGTTCCATTGTTGTTCAGCTCACTTTGTACCCCATGCTGCTTCTTTATGCCTGATACGGTGTGGATCGCTTCAATACACCACGCAGAGTGATTTTGTATTAATACACAATAGGGTATCTAAAACATTTCTTTCGAGAGTAGTATGGGGTTACACATTTTTGCGATGAATTTACGTAGCTGTCACTCTTTCGTTGCCTGTTATTTTACAGTTGTATCGAGAAGTAGTTATTTGTATAGCATTCTGTCTAACGTATCCAAATTATCATAAAAGGGCAAGCGATTTCGAAATGGGCCACGGTTAGCGTGTGATAAGTCTGTTTTTCCTCTTTATTCAACTTGTCCAAATATTTTTTTTTCTCACTGTGGGTGAGACAAAAGCTTCTTTAACCATGTGTGTAGAGATAGAGAACCGAGAATTAAAAGAAGAAAACAATAGGTGTCCAGTAAAGCAGTAGAGCAGCGGGAGGGTGAGCCGGACAGGAAGAGAACCACATTTGGAAAAGCTGAATAACCACACTGCATAGACTAACATCAGTTTCTGTTATTTCCTAAGTTTATTTTGTAGTAACAGCAGAAACTTTGTTCTTATTAGTTAGAATATAATACGCTTTAGTGATTTTTTAACGTTATACAAACATAATTAAATTCTGTAATAGCTGGGCCTGGAGAAGCCTCCATAATGACTATATGTATACTATTATATGTATTTTTTTTATGAATATACAATATTTGGCAAAATCTGAATTGGATTTGTATCATATGTGCGTTCTTAGACCCTTATCTGGCAACAAAAAATATCTGAATGGACCCCCCGAAAGTTACACCGAAATCGGCGCCCTTGCTATGAAGGACCACTTATACAACTTCTTTTCATCTATTTTATGTTATCTGTTCTTAGCAATACAGACCAAACAATTAGTAACAAGCCTTTAACTCAATGACAAGCCATCTCCAGATTGCTTACGTCATAAGGGGGAGGTCGATTTAGCGCACCAGTTGGACTATTTGGAGGCCAGACTTGATATATATTGATAAATTGAACACAGAACGAAAAGAGAGTTTTCCAAAGTCAGCTTTAGTAAAATATTTTTATAACAATAAAAAGTACTACCGGAAATTTCCATTATGTGTTCTAAAACTCTTATACTCTTTCACCCTCTCTTCCTATTCCTTCTTCCCTCCGCCTCCTATTATTATTATTATTATTATTATTATTATTATTATTATTATTATTAAAATTACTACAAATACACCAAGAGCTACTACTACTAATACAATGCCAACAGCAAATACTATTAATGCAACCACTACTATTACTCAAGTACAACAATAATAATTACTACTACTACTACTCAATCAATCCCATATTTTATGAAACCAATCAAGCAATCAAATATTCAGTCCTATCATGGTTCAGATCCTATCTCTCACATAGAAAGCAAAGAATTATCACTAACGACACAATTCAAACTGGATACCTGTTCCATGTGGTGTCCCACAAGGCAGTATTTTAGGACCGCTTCTTTTCTCTCTGTATATAAACGACCTGCCTAAAAATATTCTAGCCAGCAAATATCACTTATATGCTGATGACGTTCAATGCTATATCTCGTCCGACCCATCGAGCATAGTTCACTCCAGTACTTAAAGTCAGATATTAGAAACATCTGTTCTTGGGCACGTGAAAATGGATTAGAAGTTAACCCATTGTAATCAAAATTCATTATGATCGGATCACGGAAGATACTTTCTTCCCTTAACACCGTAAACATCACTGGCCTCGATGTAAATGGCGTTATAGTTCCCTTAAGTGAAAGCGTAAACGACCTTGGTCTATATATAAACAAACACTTAACCTGGACAGAACATGTGAATAACCCTTGCAGAAAAACGTATGGCGCATTACATTCTCTTCGCCGCTTAAAAAATGTTCTCCCCGAATCCATCAAAGCCACTTTAGTGCAATCCCTTGTAATATCACAAGTGGATTACTGTGATGCTGCTTACATGGACCTTACTGAGGACCTAGCAAAACGCTTACAACGCATCCAGAATGCCTGTGTCCGCTTCGTCTTTAACGCAAAGTACTTCAACCATTTATCACACTATTATAATAAATTGGGTTGGTTTGATATTCGCACGAGACGCCGTCAACATGCTCTAAATTAACTTTATAAATTAGTCACAACGAAAAAACCGTCATACTTGTCATCCA
>JAGDQP010000495.1:0-36618 GCA_022664845.1 Lepisma saccharinum | reverse complement strand
AAGTGTCTTACAGTTGTGGACAGTCAGTAATAATACCCGACCTTGAACAATGTAATCATGTTTTATTTAACATTATCGTTAATGTAGTGTAGATTGGAAGTCTCTTATACAGTCGTATACAGACGTCAGACTGATTTTATTCTATGCATTAGGATGTGTACTAAAATAATATGAAGAAAAATGCTGCGCATGTTTGCGCTTCTAATAATTATAAAAAAAATCAGGATGGCGTCCTCTATCTCCCGGCAAGCAATATTTGATGTTTGGTCGCGTCACCGGGAAACTGACTGTTTTGATGAGGTGTATGAACTTGTGTCAAAAATAGTCAGCAACGAACACCTTTCTGATGATGTTGAAAAGAGTTTTTAGGTATTTGTAAGAAGCCTATGTCAGAAAGTTGAGTACAGGTGGGACAAATCTCATCGTCATCGTGAACGGTTCCTTACATCGAATGCAGACTGGTTATGTGGAAACATAAGTTTGCAAGACGCTGTTCGAAAGCTACTACCTTCTCCATCGAGTGACAAACCATCTGCTAGTTCCAGAAGGTCATCCGCCATCCAAGACATTCAGTGAATGTTGTGCGAAAACCAAGAAAAGGAAGCCCAGAGACTTCGTCGTGTCAAATAGCTTGGAGCAAATATCTACTGCTGAGGAAATGAAGCTTCGCGAAGAGGCCAAAAAGGCTTCTGTGACCATAGTGAAAGAACTATCAGAAGCATCACCTCGTCGAGGGACAAGTGTAAAAAAGATCTGGAGTTCAGTGTCTAATGATGAAACTAAAAGGAAGACTATATCTGCAGATTAAGGTCTGGCACTAATTAATTGTTGATGCAAATCTTTCAACGCAATAATACAATATCTTACAAAATAGTGTGGCTCCTAATTCATATCCCTCTTATAACACTGTGAAACAAGCAAAGAGTGCATGTTATCCCCCAAATGTTAGTCACGGAAACAGTAGCTGATATTCCTGTGCAGTCCTTGGTCAATCACACAGTGCAAAGAGTGTGTTTTGGTTGATATGCCTGCACAACAAGGAGGCAATACGAATGTTGGTAATACAGCGCGAAGATTTTTTTAGAAATGCTGAACTGTCTGCCGACATTACAGGTGTTAATGTTGAACTCATTGAACATTTCCATGTAATTTTAGAATGCATCAATTGCGGTTTTCCCATTAACACGAATGCTTTTGAGCAGTATGCAGCAGAAACAAGACATTTGCACTTACGAGACTATGCATGGTATCACATGCCAAGTAGCGTTCATAAGATTTTGTGGCATGGGGAAAATTGTTATTGCCTCTTGTATTCTTCCGATTCGTCAACTTTCGGAAGAAGCCCAAGAGGTAAGGAATAAAGACACTAGAAAGTACCGATAGAATTTCACACGAAAAATCTCACGTGTGGATAGCAACACAGATCTCATTCATAGACTATTGATATCCTCTGATCCGTTTATAACCAGTTTAAGACGAAAACATCTAAAGAAGGCCGGCCATTCAACGCGTGAAGTTCTTTCGTTACTTGCATTGCCTGCTTTGAATTCAGATGATGAATGTGATTCTGAAGACCCACAAGCCTACTTAGTTTCTCATTATGTCCTAATAGCCACTGTAGTGCTTTTCTTTGTTTTCCTTGCTGTGAATACATTTATATGTTGTTTTGTGCATCGTAGAACGAAACCGCCAAAATAATTGAGGTGCCAACATTGCAATTTTCATTGTTTATGCTAATTCATTATGAACAGAATTTTGTCTTACATTCTAATAAATGTCGATAAGGTGTGTCATTATACATTTTGCCAGGGGGACAATAATTAAGGGACAGTGAACAGGCAATATATCACTCTCCATTCCTTTGAACATATTTTACTAACGTGTGAACTGCAGAACGGAGGGAGAGGGTGCAAAAGTCACACGATACAGGCTAAGGTAATCTTCTAATTCTGCACTGCATTATCTTAATTCGTTAAGTGACGATAACCCTTTACGTCGTCAGTTTCAATTCTTCCAAACATTTAGTTTCTTTACAATTGTTAGATAATTTTTAACCTTTAGTATCTTAACTGTGTATGCTAATTGGTTGGTAGTCAAAAATGTAGCTCACACTTATTGTTCTATTACCAAAACCCGTTCATTGAAACAAGTTTCCCAGTTTTGGGTACACAATTGCCCTCTCCCCCTCATACCCCTCACATGACGCCCCTGATGTCAATACTTACTGGTTTATATTCTACGACCCAGGAAACGCTCAGCAGTCACATTTCACGCGAATTGGTTTCGAAACTAGCTCCTCAACAATTTCGTCCCGCTAGATTCGTCATTTATCACACTGTGCACTGGGGTCAGGGTCGGTCAGGGTTGCCCCGCACTCTGTTCCCGATAGTCGGCCCGACAAACCCAAAGGCAGCAAAAACCTTCCAGAAAAACGCTCATTTTGGCCGGCGTCGTCCCGACAGTCACAGTCGGGCGTCATACAGGCACTAGGCCTTTGCCGCCATCGGCATGGCTAAGACGGTCCGCATACGACTATAAGAAACATGTTTAGTTGGTCAAAACAAGACATGAATGCTGTACACATGAGTGCTAGTTTCATTTTATCCGTTGCTCTCATGATGATTTACGTTTTCAATATTCCAACAGTAAATAATCCCAGTGGCTGCGGTAGGGTTCGAACACGAACGTTCTGCACTTCTCGTTGGTAGCGCGTCGCCTTATCCACTCATCCATGGATCTACGGTGTAATAATGCTGCTCTTTTACGGTATCTGTAGTAACAGGCAGTCTAGAATGGAGTTGCTACGCGTTGTTCATCATCATGTACAAATAAAACTAAAGAATACTTTCCTTTTTTTCTTTTTCATGTGCAGTTTTTCTTCTTTAACACCTTGATCATTGCTGCACTATTAAATTTGTATTTCTTAATAAGTGTAATATGTCGCCTTAGAAAATATACATAAACAAAATCTATGTCATAGATTAACGCCCTATTAACGACATTAAATGTTCGTTGAAATATAGTTTAAAAATCAATGTTTTCAACATGCAAACAAGAACATGAATAATGTAGTTAATTTCATTGTATTTGCTTGCTTTGTATTTTTTTATATTTTCACTACAAGTTTCTGTAAAAAAAAGACGAATGAAATTAAGAAATAAATATGTTTTAATGTAATAAGCATATTTTAATATTAGACAGTTACAGCACTCGGCCAGAGTTCGGCCCATACAAATGCTGCCGCCCACATTTCAACCGTCGGGTTCGAAATAAATACCGAGTGAAGTCCCATGATTCTAACTGAAATTTGCAATAGCTTTTTTAATTTCTATAATGAAGAAATTAATGACTATTGTATATGTGTCGTGACTATCACTGATTTGAATTTCAATGGTTTTTTGCTGACTGTCTCAGATAGTTGGTGGCCCACCTTCTTCTGGACTATTTCTGCCGTCATATTCCCGCCTTGTTAGGACATGGTCGGCATTCTCCTCAGTCGGGACAAGGGAGGGGGAAAAAGTTTCCCACCCTTTTGCCAACCATTTTCACAAAATGTACTGGTGTGATTGGTACACTGCAAGGATCAGTTTAAGCTAGTTAGATCACTCCTAGCTTCGTTCTTTAGGCCGCTTTGACAATAGGATGTTTTGCCTAACGCACCCATTTGGCGTCGGGCCGCCGGTGGACCGCCTTTAAATGTCACGTTTGCAACACTAGTCACCGTCCTAATTATTATCGGACCATACGTGATACCCCAGTCAAAAGCGTATGTAACACAGATTTCACAGATGTAACATTTGTGCCCACCGTGCCCAATCTGTAGAAGACAACGACACAGAATGCTCGAAATTAGGGCAAGAACCGATTTTTTTTAAAAAAACCGTGGGAGGGTAGAACTCTGACAGTTATCGTACGTCAACAGAAATTTGCCAACGATCCTCCTGTCAAATGTATCTAGCAATCCCAAAGATTCTAATAGAACGTGATAGAAATTTAGATTCCCGAAAGCAGATGATTGCGGAACATTCTGTTTGAGGTAGTTGAAGGTATAAAACCTAAGAACCTCACTTTGGGAGGCCTAGTGGTCGTCTTAATTACCATAGCGTTATGAATGAAAGATTATAAAAGTTTATTGTGACCTGCGTTAAGGAAAGGTATTTTGTATGTTTTGAGAGTGATACAATATTTACAAGACTCATAAGCTATTGTGTGTTAGGCTGTATGGAAAATGAGAGTGATTTTTATTTAGAATTTAAATCGCTAACATGGTTTGAAGGTTGCATAATGATCTAGTTATTCTGTATACCAAATTTGGAATTCCTAAATGAAGATTTCTTCGAGGTGAAATCACTTTGTAACTTTACCAATTTCAGCTTTTAACATCTATTATTCTGGAGCTCTTTTACGTGTAGACTGTCTCTCAGAACTGTTCTGTGCATTTGTATTGTGTTCTTTAGCACACATTTGCTGACAAAATATGTGTAAGGCGCTGCATTAACTCGGAACTCACCGTGGGGAAATGGCTGCGATCAAGTTCCATCTCATTCACCCATCATTAATCTTAATTCATTTTTTCGTTGGAAAAAACAATTCAAAACATCCCTGATTAATTTATCATTCTCAAACCAAAATATATATATATATATATATATTCTCATATGTTGTAGGCAACGTCTTTCTTACATCGCGATGGGACCGAAAATATGTGTCTCGTTTTCTACATACAGCTAATGAAACATCAGTGGCCACTTTAAGCAGAGTGTTTAGTGCTTGTGAGTGGCGCGGAAACGAAAGTATCTCTATGTCTGGAACATATTCGTTTATAAAGGTCTTAAATTTATTTACAATAGGTGGTTTTGTAGTAGTAATCTGCAGAGAAATGCAATTTTGGCTTTCTGAAAGTAAAAATTTCTATAGGATTTTCGGCACAATACTGTGTTTATCTGCTCAAATCTGCATGTTCCAATAATGAGAGAGAATTTAATAACTTAAAAATTATATGTACTATTTGTAGCAAAGGGCGTAAAGCTCAGGAGTAGAGGAATGAAACACACAGATAAGGTGTATCGTTAACAAATTGTTCCAAGCCAAAGAAAAACAAGCAAATCTTCGTTCAACGGCCACTAAACCTTAACAATAACTATTTACAAAATGACACAACATTCCGGTATCTAATGCATTAACTTTAGCAACATGATAAATGATAACAATGGATATACTCACCAGACGGAGATAGACTACTTGGCTGACTTCGAACTTGGGACCATGGAGCAGGTTGACCGACTCTAATGTGATTGGCTGATGGAGCGGACAAGGTGCCACCCGGTCTCAGGTCTTAAAGACTCATTTTGGTGATATTGCTGGTGTTGAACTCGTCTACTACAACTGAGATATCTGAGATGCTGTATGTACTCGATTTCTTCTTCTTCTTTAATCGTCTGCAAGAGGAACTGGGTGCCTTGACATTATCAATTGCCACTTATTTATAGGTGCCTGGGTAAGAGAGAGTTGTAGAGTCTAGCCAATCGGAAATGTCGTTATTTTAGGCAATCAGAAATGATATTCTGACCAATCAGAGACAAGGTGATGATGTCACTATTAGCCAATCAGGTATCTGGCAGTCATAGATCACGTGAAGAGTATTGCTGATTCACTGATATTTGATATGAGTATAGGTAATATGATATTCTGCTGCATAGGTGACTTTTAACGAATTTCAGGATCTTGGAAGGCAACCTCCATCCTGTAACTTGATATCCTCATGTCTGGTTAATCACGAAATAGTCTAAGATATTCAATTACCAATTTCTGTCTCATATTACATACCAACCAAACTATGAAATTGCGTTGAACTAATATTGCTTGTGTGTGTTCTAAATTTTAGAGCAGCTACCTAACATCGTATTATAAAAAAATATTTATTTCTCTTAATTTACAATTCAATTTTAACACTACTTACACATAGCTCTTGCTTAAATAATTCTTGTCATTGATAGCAATTACACATTCTGTCTGTCGGCAGTTGGAATTGCCAACAATATACTTTCAGGATTACAATAAAGCGCATTTCTTGATATCACATTAAGGAGAATAGCAAAGTAAGGCGAATAGCAAAGTAAATCTACTAAGACGAATAGCAAGGATGATATGTTTCGAGCTATCTTCATAACAATTGAGCACCCACCATCTTTAACATTAATCTCTTGCTGTTAAATCCGAGTCGAACATAAAACTTCAAAACTAATTTTGTTAAAGTTTTAAGTCTTTCAGGTAGACTTTCCATGGAAAAGTAAAAAAATTAGACACTCTTCATGCTGTTGTAAGCTAGTGCTCATGGGTTAGCTGTTCTGGTTTCTTGTTTTCTGTTTTATTCAACATTTGCCATTCATTATCATTCTAGTAATTTCTAATAGGTATTTTTGGTTGGACTGAGGTCTTTTTCAGTTATATCAAGTAGTTATGAATGTAATCGGGCTCCATCTCATCGGGTAAGCATCTCAATGGCACCAAGGCAACTCTTCCAAATACAAAAGGCCTTTGGAAAGGACGTCGCTACTTCTGTCTCGATGTGTCGACTAGCCCCTGCTTTTTAATCCTGTGATAGCAAGAGCTCAACCACATCTTATGGTCATTAAATTACTTGTCTCTACACTATATTTGTTATAAGAGCTCCGAAGATTTTGCCTTACTCGTACATGGTTTTTCAATATCAGTGAAATTATGTTTTATACTTCTCCTTTCTTCTATAGCATGGATTTTTCTGGTGGTAATCCAATCAATCCATCCTATCACCATTTTCTTGTAGTTTTCCTCCCCTTTCAGGTTCCCTTTAGTAATGATTCTGAATAAATATTCAATCTAACTCACATACCAAGTTACACATGGGTTTAAAAATGTATATAGAATGGTGTGTGCGTCCTATTGAATATGTATCCAGAATCATTGCTAGAGATAAAATGAACTTCGAATTTCTAGCATAGCGTTAGGTTTGTTAGAGCAGCGAAGAGTCAAACAGCGAAGATTGATTAGAAAAGGATATCGATGTGTACGCTATGGGTTATTTAAATAAATTTTGTTAGTTTTATTGCAATTTACTAATAAAGAGTCTTACATTTTTCCACATCAAAAAATCTGTTGAAATTGAATTTTATATTTTTATATTTATGGCATTAGGCATCTAAATCTCAGGACAAAAGCCTGTTAGAGCCTGACACTATCTCTTTTAGACCATTGATGCCCCTTTCTTTGTTCATCAAGATATTAGTTACTTTCGTGTAATCAGTTGTGTATTCTTTCCTTGGAAACTGTAGGGACTTTCTTGGTAACTACAGATGAAAATTGGCTCTTTACTTCTTTCTCTTTAGCAGTATTATGCGTAAAGATACAGTAACGCCTTACCTCTTTATATGTTGCAAGGGTTATAAAGTTGAGATTTTCTACTGGTACGAAGATTTTTCATATCTCCTACATGTTTCAAATCTCGTCCGTACACTACACTTATCCATGATTAATTATTACGAACGAACAGGTACAGTAGCAGGTAGTGTAGATGTTGGCTTAATCTCGAAACTCAAAAAGCAACATTTCTTAACGTGCGTAACAATAAACTTATATAAGCTATGCAATGAGATATCATTCATGACCCTATAATAATTACGAATGTAATCAGGCCTCCCAAAATGAGGGTCTTAATTTTACCTTCAAATAACTAATACAGAATGTTCCGAGAGCATCTGTTATCGGGAATATAATTTTCTATTACCGTCTATTGTACCTATGTTTATGATTACTGGATATGTTTGACAGGGTACTCTAAGGTACTCGTTGGCAAATTTCTGTGTGCATACAAAAACTTTCAATAAATTCCATTTCCTAAAAATGTCTGTCCCCCCCCCAAAAAAAAATTCGAGAATTATTCGTCGTTGTTATCTACAGATTGAGCATGATTGGCACAAACGTTACCTCCTTAGAATCTGCGTTTCATACGCTTTCCAAACGAGGTATCAATTATGGTCGTACTATATTACAGCGGTGGCCAGGGCTGCAAACGTGAAGGTTTACGATTTCCATGCGTTCCCTATCCACATCTAAAAGTTTAAAGTGATTGCGCTCCGGTGAAAAATATTTATTTTTTAGCCTCATTTCTTGGAAGCATTGTTATATTATCATAACGCAACTTTTCAGTGCTATTAACGCTTGAACTTCGGGCATTTGTTTTTTTTTTCGATACAGCCTAATATATATTGAGATTGACATTTCCAGTACTGTTAACAGTAGAACTGCGGCTACAAGATACCCTCAAAGACTTCTCTAAAGGACCTTGCAGTTGTATTTGACGATAAACTTCTGTTTGCTGATCATGTGACTTCTATAACTAACAGTTCTATGCGCTTACTTCATCTTCTCTATAGACTTACAGAAATTAAAGACCTTCATTCATTGAGTATGTTTCACAAAACCTTCATTTCCCCTAAAATTGAATATTGCTCCCCAATTTGGAACATGGCTAGTATTTCTAATCTATCTCATATTAATTCTGTTCTGAACTTTTTTCTTGCTATAGTCAAAAGAAGAATATCATCAGCTTAAACAACCCTGAGTTATTATCTGTTCTTAGTCTCCACGTTCCCTCTTCTCGTCACAGGTTGGCAGATTTGATGTACTTATACAAGATACTTATACGAGGAATGTCTCGTGATAAAAGGAGAGATACGTTTCTTATACTGTGTAAAGATTTATGCCCAAATTAATTCCTCTTTCCGTCAATGCAATCCTTGCCGTCCTCGGTCTGCCAGTGAACCATTAACTATTTACAGTGTAAAAGCAATATAGACACTCAAAATGGCGGGGCGTTCAGTGACAAGTAAGTAACGTTACTCCATTTATTGGATTATAGAATATCCAACCAAGGCTTCAACTTCATCCACAAAACTACGTAACCTCAAAATTGCCAGTTTAGCTTATACTTCGATCAGAAAATGACCGAATTTTAAGCTTAAAATAAGTTGAATGTTCACTTATAAAACACTTTGGCCAGTTTCAACCCATTTTCAGTTAACGTTAAGTTATTACAAAGAAAATGTTAAACTTTAAAATGGAGTTAAGGTTAGCAGTCTTTCTACTAAAGGGCTTACACTATATCCACATTTAAGAGTAAATACAACAAAACGCTAATTTTCGACTTTAATTGCTGCGTAAAGCGGAGTAACTTTCATCCATTTCGTGTTTCCACTTTTTACAGTGAAATTTAATTTCATGTTATTTACACCCTCCATTCCAAAAGAAACCGAACGTTTTAAAAAAACAAAAAAACAATGTACATTTTGGAACAAATCATTTTTATTAATCAATGTATTCCCCTTCTGCATCGATACACATATTTGCACGCTCCAACAAGTTGTCAAACGACTTCTCCATGTCCTTTATTGGAATGGTCTTTAGGACGGCGGTCGTCGCCTTCTCAATGGCTTCAATCGATGCGTGCCACTTTCCTTTCATCGCCAAATGCAGTTTCGGGAACAGATAGAAATCGCACGGAGCGAGATCTGGTGAATAGGGCGGATGATGCAAACGAATAATGTGATTTTTGACCAAAAATTCAGTTACAAGTCGCGAACGATGTGATGGTGCATTATCGTCCAAAAGAGTCCAACTGCCGATTTCTCGATATTCGGGCCGAATACGACGAATTCTTGCCAGCAAACGCTTCATGACGCCCAAGTAAAACTCTCCAGTGACTGTCTGGCCGGGCTGAACAAATTCTTTGTGGATAATTCCTTTTGAATCGTAAAAACAAATCAGCATCACCTTAACTTTTGACTTCACCAAGCGACTTTTTTTGGGTGGTCCTTCATCCGGCGCTCTCCATTCAGCACTTTGCCGCTTTGTTTCGGGCTCATATTCAAAACACCACGTCTCGTCACCAGTTACAATCGATTTCAAGAAGTTTCGATCCTGCCGAGCACTTTTAACAATGTCTTTGCAATGCGCAATTCGATCAACTTTTTGGTCTTCGGTGAGTTTGTGTGGTACAAACCGCGAATTAACCTTCTTAAGGCCCAAAACTTCGGTCAAAATGCGGTATGCGGTTGTTTGAGGAATGCCTAATTCCATTTCAATAACTTTCACCGACGCTTTTTTGTTATGTTTGATGAATTCACGCACTTTTTCGATGTTTTCTTCCGATAATCCGATTCTGGGACGGCCTGATCTTTCGTCATCATCCAGCGTCTCTCTACCCGATTTGAATCGCCTGAACCACTCGTAAACTTGCGTACGGGATAGACACTCATCACCATATGCATTTTGTAGCATTTGGTGCGTTTCAGTAAAAGGTTTACCCAGTTTAACACAAAACTCAATTGCAGCTCGTTGTTTGAAACTCATTTTCCGACCGATGTACACAACACACTGACAGTTGAAACGCAATAACTTTGTTGCCGTGCATCCAAATGTCATGACATTTATACCAGTTGTCAATGAGGGACTACGCCATCTACCGGTAAAATATTACAACAGATGGCACTAGTGGTACTATTTGTTTTCAAAAGTTCGGTTTCTTTCGGAATGGAGGGTGTAGTTTGTAGTAATGTTATTTAGTTTGTTGCAGTGTTATTTAGATTTTGCGTAAAATGGCAACTCCAGCTGTATCTGAAACTTAATAAAAAAACGAGAATGGTGAAGCGTGGTTGCGTTTTAAGTTGAAAGTTCAGGTACTGAGATTTGGAGTAACAAATTTTGAGGGAAGAATTGTTTGATTCCAAAATAACAGGTTCTAAATAATTTGGACTTTTTGAAAGAAATTATCGTGCGTCTTTACTTGAAAACAAGTATCCTAAGTTTATTCTTTAGAACTTGGGAGAACTGTCATTATTGGGTCATAGTGATGATTTACAGTGTAAACAGGAGCAGTTTTATGTTAAACGCGTGGAAGTAGCCGGAATATGAAACTGAACAGAAACACGAAGCATTCACATTGTTGTCCTTTAAATTACATTTCTGAGAAGGTAGTTATGCCTAAGTCCGGAATAAGTCTGGGAGAGAATTTTTCCCGTCCACTAATTTTCCAAGGGAAGGAATGAGACAGGAAGGCAAAGCCCTATTTCGAATGAATGCATCATGCAAATGCACAGTATCTAGTAAATATGAATAGCATGAAGCAGTTCCGGATCTAAGGGGGGCAAAAGGGGACAAGCGCCCCGGGTGGCACATTTAGCGGGCGGCAAACAGATAAAAATAAAAAAATAAAAGCTCCTGAAATGGAAGTAAAATCTCATATTAAATTGAAATTGGTCTAAAAGTGTTCAAAATGTCAATACCTGCGCGCTAAGATATTTTTATTTCATACAACCTACTTTCATCTCTAAAATTCAAAACCGCGATTCAAGTCAGATAGGTAGGTATACTGCCTTACTGGAGTTAGTAATAGCAATGCCACGACAGGCTCCAGAAAAGATAACAAAAAAAGTACACGACACAATGTTGTGGCCGTCGCGCCGGCCGGTCGTGTTGTTTAGCTAAAAAAAACGATGGAAAGGGCGACAAAAGGGCGGTGGAAAAGGCGGAAAAATTTAACTTTGCCCCCATAGGAAAATTTCTAGATCAGGCACTGGTATCTAGTAAAGAATCTTCGTTTGGAACGGTTTCGGCTGTGTACATCCACGTACAGACGTATATATTTCTAGAAAGACACTGACAAATAATTAATTAATTAAACCCAACATTTACCGAAACCTTTATTCTTCTGGACCATGACATAATTAATGTTTCAGCTTGAACATTGCAGCCTATTCAACTTCATTTCATCTCTGTAATGTTCAAAGAATTCTTTCAAGTAATACTCTGTATAAAAAGATTACACGAATATTCCTCCAGAATTTCTTGCTCTAAATTTCAATACTTGAATTTTCAACTTGAAATGCAACCACACTTCACCATTTTTTCTTTTTTTTTTTTCTTTTCGTGATGAATAGGCAGATCTTAATATGTTCAGATTCCAAAATCCAAACGTACAAATGTAAGAGGACGATCAGATGTAAATGTGTTTGGAATATTGTGCACGTTATGTCAACTGGATTCAAACATCTTTTATTTATTTCATTCATAATTATTATGATGTCTGTGGCATTCCCTTGTCATGATTTATATTTTGTTAAAAACTACAGACTTTGTATTTATGGGTAGTTTTAGTAACCAAGAACCTTATCCCATCTTGCTTCCATTAAGATTTTTTTTGTGCTTTCAAATTACACAAAGTTGATTCCCAACCGGGACTCAAAAGCGGAACTCTAACTGTGATGCATGATCTGACATCTGTGACCACTTGACCACTGCGATCGTTTATTACTCTATACTACAATGTTTACATTATTTATCATCGCCATCCAGGTTGGCAATGACATTGTCTTTCATTGATAACAAATAAGTCAATAGTTCGTTGAATGTATTGCCGTTCGGAGAATAGCTCTGACCCCTTTTGGTTATGCAACCACGCAATTGGTACACAAATCACTCGGGAAATGGAATTTGTTGCGCCAAGTCGATATTTAATTGTATTATTAAAATGTAAATAGAGTTGTAAACAAGTATCGAAATATCACCGTTTTCCATACTTTACATTAAACATGTGTTGGAGCAAGACAAATCAATATTTTTTTTTTAAAGCGCTACTTCTTCTTCCTAAACAAAGTGGTCGTATTGCTGCTCGTAGAGCGTCGGCCTCGAATTCGGGATAACCTTAGTTTGATACCAGTACGCCAACATTCTGACTCAGTTTTGTCCAGGGGTTTTCGTTAGTCACATCAAACAAATGTCGGAATCACCTTCAACAATCACCTCTCTAAAATATTGACCGATTATGGTGTTTTAAAACATACCACACTGATTCACCTTACAATTGTATATTAACAACTGAATGCACAACAACTTCAACATTCTTGAAAATTTAGATGGATATGAATCAAATTATTAATACATTCACTCCAGGCGTTTTTCCTCACCACTGGCTACATCATTCATATACAGTATATTACTGTTACCGCCCATTAAATTCATTTTATCTTATCATATATATTACCAAGAATTATGGTATTCTATATTTCTCATGCAATATTGGCCTAACACGTCCCGGGTTCAGTCCAATAAAATCATGCTAAATTTGAAGTCAATTACTCTAAAACTTCTCATAGAAGGCGTGAATGTAAGTTTTAGAAAATGACTCTCGTCAACATGCAAACGGTTATAACGGTCCCAAATGGAAGCGCTAGCAAATACAGCGGGTTTGAAAATACAGAAAGCTGTATTGGGTACTATATCGTTTGTGTTTTGCTAAACCGATACGTCTTACGTCATTGTTGGTCGAGATATGAACTCATTCGTAACGCTGCCGTGCAAACTCCGAAACTATGCGTATTTTGCGAAAATCTTCAAAGGAACTTTCTGTCTATCGAATTTATCTTTCAGCGTTTGATTATCACTTCTGAAATGCATATTATGAATATGAGTGTATCTTGTTAACATTATATACAACACACAAATCATCATCATCATATTCAGTCGTTTTCCATACACTGCTGAATCAACCATTATCTTCCTCAGCATTGAAAGTGTAGTTTTTCTTATTAATATGAATTTGTTCATAATCGCTTTCAATAGATATATATAGCAAAAGTCTGATCAACTAAAAGATAGGAAGGAAACAAAGTATTTCACAAAACATTTTGGACGAACTAAGTTATAATAATTTAATCCAGTAATTTTTAACTACACCAAAAATTTATTAATTTATGTACACATTTATAGGTTTGAGTACTGTTTTGTTAACTCTCCACCAATATAATAAACGGTGCACTGCAACATCACTAAAAATTGGCATTCCCTATTCTTCCTTTGTCCTTCAATTTATTTAATGATTAAACTAGCTAGTTACGTACTTTCGCCCTGATATAGCTTAATAATGTTTATATTCATAATCGACATCGATTTTCCAGTTATTTTGTATAATTCGTAGCCGATATCTTATCCCGATAGGTTGCAAATCATACACCATTACATGGAGCTCGAGATAACAGTTTCTGTTGTATAGTAAACCTCTAGTATACTCAATATTCCTTGTACATAAGATAAACGCCGAGAAATCTTCAATAAAGTTCATGCATATATTATGTATTTATTATATATTTAATTGGATGTAAATTTACTTTATATATGGGCACTTTAGAAAACCATTTCTGTGCAACGTCGAATCAGTTCATATATATTATATATAAATTACAAGACAGTTCAATGAAGAATTTCTGTTAGTCTTATATTACTTTGCTAGTTCTAAAAGGTATTCCTCCTAGAGTTTATATACAAAATAAAATCGTAATAAGATATACTCCAGAACTGCTGCTAATAAAGGAGCTGTATGAAACCATAGCTAATTTCGAGCACTACGGAGTTGAAACAATTCGTTTCATCTGATCTCAATTGTCGTTTCTTTTTTGTTTGTTTTTTTTTATTTATGGCCTTTCGTCATCTACGACTCAGGCTGAATTATCGTTTGTATTTCCTCCTTAGATACCATGAAAAACTGAATTCATAAAAGAGGACACACGCACTTATTAACAAGCCTAACAACAACAGGAGATAGGCTCCCATCAAATGGTTAATTGAAAGTTGTATGTCAGTAGGTTTGAGATATACCGAATCGTGGGGAGTGCTGTGAGCATCATCGTTCCACTTGTACCACAATCCAGCCTGGAACAATCTCACCAACAACACTGAAATTGTATCATGCAAAGAAGTAGATTTTGGTAGAAGAAATGCAGCGTAAAAGTTTATGATTATCTCGTCCATAATATGCACTAAAGGGTGGCCTTCATTATCCATAAAACTTCTCTCTATAGTATAATGCGTTGATCGAAATTCAAACGCAACAGCACCATCTCTTGATGTACTTGATTGATTGATCGCTGCTATGGGAGATTTAACTGGTTTTAGGTTCTCGTAAACGTATGTTGAAATAGAATCCTCAGTATCTTGAAAAAACGATCTTACAATTGGGAAAGAACTCAATTGAAGATCGGATTTCACAAGGTCATCCATATTATTGATATCGGCTTCAAACGCGGGTGACGTCAAGTAACTTACCAGAGAACTCTTATACGCAGTACCTATAAGAAGTGAATAAATCAACCAAATAATATAAAAGTACCTTAAGAAATACGTGTGTGGTTCTTCTGAAGTGGGATATCCAAGTAATATAGCTAAAGCATGTAACGTTGAGTGCTGTAGGAAACTCTCCAGCTTCAAATTCCCGTGGTTTCTTAGTCCGAGAAGAGTTAATATGAAACTGAACTGATAAATGAGGATAAGTATCCAACAGTCAAGTGTGAAAGGTAGATAAATACTAACCCACTGTGGGAGTCGAGATGCTTTCGGAACTATCCAAACAAATTGCATTGGAATTAGAGGTAATACAGCATCAGTTGTTTCAAATCTTTCCAAAGTTAAGACAATACCACCCACACCTATGTCTGCTCTGCCAGAAACTATGTCTCCAAGAATACCACACGCAGTTCCATTCTTAAATATGAAACCCCATCGCATCGCATCATTTGGAGGTTGAACAACGACTGTGAAGTTCATTTTGTTTGACAAAGATTTCATAATATGTCCTTCAATACCTCCCAATTCGCTTGTAGGACCGGGTTTTAAATGTATATATGGTGGGAAGTGAAAGGTACTTACTCGTAAGGGACTTTGGTGTAAGTTGATTATTTTCTCGCTGAAAATACTATCTCCGAAGTTTACTTGATTTTTACTACATTGACTTACTGTAACCACTTTCTGAATACGACGATCGTTGGAATATGAATAAATATTCACTTTATCACTGGATTTTACAGCAGTTATCAGAAAATTTGACTTCAATTTTAATAAGCTATTGGCGACAATTTTAAGTCTCTGGTCTAGAGTTTCTTCGTCACAAAACATTATGAGAAAAAGTGACTTTAAATTCCGTGAAAATATCGTTCTAATGTAAATCTCAGTTTCAATAGAATCTAGTAAATAAGTAGATACAATTACAACACTTTCAACTTTTTGAAATTCTCCAGTAATTTTTTTCAGATCGTTCAGAACAGCTACTGGTCTTTGTAAAACACATTTGCTCCATACAACGCTGTTTTGACTTGTTGTTATATTCGTATTTAACAGTAAAACTGTGTTACGATCTTGAAGAATTTGTCTTCTAAGTAGATTACACATACAGGTATCAGCTATTGAGTTGGAACCAGAGTCACTTGTAACTAACTTTGCACGAGTTTGGTATACAAGTAGAAGAAACCATATTACTCCGCTCATCATGAACAAAGTATTTCTGAAATTTAGAAGAAGAAAATTGGGTTAGTATATTAATGTGAACAAATCTATCAGTAAATATTTATTAGGTTAAGTAAAATTGGAAGAACTAAAGCAATGCAAATAAATTACAGATTTTTATATGACTACAACACACTTAACCAAGATGGGCTCTTCCCACCCTTTTTACCTGTGTGCCACATAGTATTGCAATGAGTTATATTTTAATCGTATTTCACCATATAAAAGATACTTGTTTTAAAGTTTTTGCTATATTATTTAAGCTCCACTGCTAGTTAAATCTATGGAAGGACCTTAGTGTTTGGATACTTTAACAATCATGTATTTATTACGTTTTTCAACTGTTACCAGAAAGGTTATACTTCTGTGTAGACAGTTCTGAGCTTACTGATTGGTGTTATCAAATAAACAACGTTGGAAATGATGTGTGAACTATAAAGTTTGAAAAGACAAAAAATAAGAAATAATATATTGGCTTCTATACCGGAATACAGTAGTTCTACTTAAACTTTAATTTCTATACCGTACATCTTGATATATACAACGTTTGAATGGTATTCTTAGGCGAATTACTAAATAAGAAACATATTTAAAGGATTGTAAGATTAGTATGAAATTTTATGAAGCTAATATAGATAGGTCCTTAGAAGAAAGAAAGGTTGATTGTACTGAAAACGTTGGAAAGTTTAATGAAAATGAATACTTCAAAAAAGAGGTCTTACTGAAAAGCAATTTTAATTGAATTGAAATTCTGTTTAAGCTCTTTGACATCTTTGCATCAACCCGAAAAGACGTGTTAAAATTAACAAAATAAATTTTAATTAAGGGTGATAATTTGAAGAAAATTGACTACATTAAAGTTATTGTTCACGACGCACTGTTAAAGATTCGGCGAAAATCAATACAAGTTGTTGTTTTGTTCACTTACTGTAAAATACTAGTTTATATTTTGTTCTAGACTAGATTAAAATATTATCTGTCAGGCAGCCGAGAAAGTTTTGTTAAATGTTTGTGAGGTTCCCCGGGACGAAAGTGGTTGGAAAACACTTATTTACAGAATAAAGCAGATGTTAATACAAAGGAAAATGAAACATTTTCGTGGTACCAAAGTACGTTACTAACATTAAAGCGTACCTCTAATCGTACATTGACTTAAAAAATAGAATATAATACTCTAAAAACTTTACAACCTTGCGTATCATGCCCTCCTATTCTGTAACTATGAATAGTTTTCGGACTATGCTCATAATGTTCAATTTCTACAACCTTCCTCTACCAAAGTAGCACGAAAGAACAACGCCCGTCATGTCCTGGGAAGTTTTGGTGTTCCTTGAATACTGAAGAACGTCATACGTGCGCTCAGTTTTAGATTGATTAGTTACAGGTATGTTGTTTTATATTTTTTGTCAATTTTGGTCACATTTCAGGCACAAATCAAATTATAATACAACAAAATATGAAAAATAAATCCGCATTTGTTGTTAAGTAAAAGAAGTACAGTATTATCTTTGGTAATAATTTTATTACAACATCATGCAATCACCGAAAGGATTTTCTCTTTCTACACAAAAACTATAGACCAAGGACGTTCTATGGGAAAGGACCGGGAAACCACATTTCAATAAAGACATTCCATCCGATAGTGCCGCGATACTCCGTGGCATGTCTTAGTACACTTTACCTTTCCATATACCTCACAGGGGGATGAAAGATCAGGCGAACTGAGTGGCCATACTTCCTTTAAGATTACATGAACAGTAAAAAATTACTTATTTAGATATATGAAACGTTACCCAATATGTTGAATTATATGGCGTTTAGACATCTCGGTATAGGGTGCGGAAGAGGATGTCGCAAAATAGTCTACCAGGGTTTAGTAAGTAGGTACTATCCCGGCACTTGTTTGGTGTGATTGAGGAAAAGGGGGGAAAACTCTTGGATAGGAGGTCGCTGAGATCGTTCCCAGAACATTCTGATTCTAAGTCAACGCTCTACAAACTGAGTTACGGCCGCTCGGTCGACTCATTATTTTTTAATGTCAAGTATTTTTAATAGTATTTGCTGAATAAGATGTAGGTGAAGAGAGATGCATCAAGCAGTAGAATACAATTATAAAATTGTCGAAATCAGCAGACCAAAGCCATTTATATTTGCATAGAACGTTTTGAAATTTATTTATGGCCTTTAGACATCTAATAGTCAGACCGGGATAGGGCAGGGAAAAGGCTTCGGGAACGTGTCGGCCAGGACCTATGTTGAAGGTGCAATCCCGGCATTTGCCTGGTGTAACAAGATGAAAACTGTAAAAACTTCAGTCAAAATAGTCGGCCGCTGGAATCGAACCCACGATCTTCCGAGTGCTACGTCAACGCTATATCACTGAGCTACGGCAGCTTGGTGGATTTTGCTTAGAAACAAACAAGGAACATAACAAGTAAGGACTTGACATAGTAACAAATCAGGAATTATCAAAGTGATGAAAGTGCTCATTAAGAACAACAATAGCTGTGGAACTTATGGCACAAATACAGTTTAAAGTACACCAAAATGATACTTGTGTAATGTATAGATTATTATGCATTGAATGTATTGTTAGATTCTCATCCTAAGTGAGGTTATTTGCAGGTAAACGATTATGATCTAAGTGTATCTCGTTTACAAAGTAATTAAACTTTAATTTCGTCATACTCTTAAGTTAGAAACTAATTGAAGAATGGCCTACCAGCATTGGAACTTTCTAATTAGGGTATAGAGTAGAAAACTTTGGGTTCGTAGAAGCCTTTTAAAAGTCTTACATCTGGATGACACAACACGAAACTTTATCCCATTCGCCTCTAAATTATTTCAAAACTAAAACCTGTTGAAATTATTTCAGATAGTTGGGATTTATATCTAATTATTAGTTAATAGTATTATTAAAATGTAGATAGGGTGCTAAACAACAAGTATCATAAATCTTCCCTCTTTTCATACTTCCCTAACCTAACCTAGTATGTGCTCGAGCAAGGATTACTAATAATTTCTTAAAAGAGCTGGTTTCTCTTTCTAATAAAAGTGGCCGTAGCTCAGGTTGTACAGCGTTGGCTTCGAATTCGGGATGGCCTTAAATTGATACCAGCTGGCCAACATCCTGAGACTGAGTTTCCTCCAGGGTTTTTCGTTAGTCACGTCAAGCAAATGCCGGGATGATGCCTTCAACTTAGAATTTGGCCGAATCTTTCCCCCGTTCTTTCTGAAATCCTATCCCGGCATGAATGCTTAAAGGCTATAAATAGGCGTAAATTGAAATCCAAATGGTTCTTCTTGAAATAGTAGATTTATATATCCATATCTCTAATGCGACATCTCTTCTGAATTTTAAAGGTTCCGTTTTCTCCTTGTCGTATGTCAGTTTAAATATCTACGCTTTGTTGATTTAATTACAAAGTAAATGCTTGTACGATGGTAGTAACTGAAAAATGGATTAACATGTATCGTAGTACGTTTATGCTTTATTTTATGAAGGACAGCAAACACATTTCTTCCAACAAACAATACAAAAACATGTGCTATAAACATACCGTATTGGAAATGTCATGAAATATTCATCTTGTAGACTTCATGAACATTTTATGATTTAAAATAAGAAGGTGTTCACTGTTATCCTTTTACTTAGTTACCAAATATGCAACGTTCTCGTACCTAGTTTCTAGATTTTAACCTTGCTGTTCAATATAATTTGATTTCAAGCTGTCTGCTAGCGTTCAAATAGATTGATGTTAAATTGGTAATCGATATTGTCTTACTAACGAGACCGCATTTTAACTGTCACGCAGTAACGCATTAGATATAATGTCTTTTGTATTATAAATTGCATTTATAACTTGTTCTCATTAGCGTTAACATTCCCAGTCCTGTACAATTGAAGGTAATTACATAACCCAACATTGTTAGCTTGTTGTAATCAACAGATATAACTGAGAAATTAGGTTTATTATTAGGTTCATTGTTATTTATTGTATTGTGTAAAATACACGAAACACTTGCGTGTTAAATTAACTCTTTGTTTGACTACTATTTAATTCGATATTTTTTAGTCACGAAGGAATTCACGTTGTTTATTATAAACCAATAGGACTGAAAACAAGGAATAGTGAGGTGCCCAGCCCGGTAGCCTAAAATTTAAGAATTGAATTGAATTGAATTTATTTTAAGGCCTTTAGGCAACTATGGCTCAGCCATATGAATGATGATGGGATGAATTGATGGAATGAAGAAAGTGGAAGGAAACGGGAGCACCCCGAGAAAACCCTTGCACACAGCGTTTGTCCACCACAAAGCCCATATCGCATGAGCAGGTATCGATCCGACGACCCCAAGTACCAGAGGTGAGCGCTCTACTAACAGCCACGTGACCCCTCCTAAAATTTAAGGTCGCGAAATTCGGTCGACGCTGATAATGCACGCAAGATCGAGTGAAGCTGACGGCTATACTGACATAGAATTTCCGGAGTTTCATCAGGCGAATGCCACTATAGTACCTAAACATACTCCCTCAACACTATTTTTCCCTTCCGTTCCCTGAAAACTATTTTCCGAGAGGTTTCATTCTTCTGACCTGTAAAGTACTTAGTCCACAAATTCTCCTCTTTTTCATAACTATAAGTTAAATTAATAAATTAGAAAGCTCACACACACAATAATAGGATAATCGTTCCAAAAATAATAGGAAAATGGTTTCAATATATCTTTTAATATACATTTCTTTCATTATATCTTAAATTAATTGAATAAATGATATATCTAAGGGACATACTTTTAAGCACCACATATTTTCTACTCAAATGGAGGACCAATATGTAATTTCTTAGTAGTACCCACTTTTTAATTTGCAATGCGGGTACAAATACTTAAAATAAACAAAAAATATTATGCGCGAACGAACTTCTATGTGATATTTTTTGTGTAAGTGGAGTTATTTGTGAAACAAAGGTGTCTGATGTGTCCTTGATATCAATTTACACTATGTTTAAACATATTGCAAAAATTGCCTCATTATTTAGACATTTTTGGAGGGAAATGCTTTACAAAATCCGTGGAACAAAAGTCTATGTTACATACTTTTCCCGTGAGAGCACGCCCGCTTAAACATTGTGTTGGATTTATGGAACTAAAGTCCATATTACATCATACCGCGCCCCACGCACTGAGGACAAAATTCACCTTCCTTGCCGCTATTTTTCAATACCCGCAAAATTTAACGGACACGTTTGTTCGCACATATGCCTCAAATGGTAGCGCGTTTTATCTGATATACGAAAACGAGTACCAGTTCTGACTATAGCATTTTGAACGAATCATGTAATAAACCCAGATCGGATGAACGTTCATAGTCTGATGCAAAGCTATACCATCTCCAACGTTTTGGCACACTGAGGTAATTGAGGCATCATTGAGGTCCATGGCCAGACAATATACCATAGGGAATCTCGGAATCCCTTTTATGACGTAGCCACTCAGCCATAAAATTTGTTTTGATAGAATTATCGGCTACAACTTTGTTTGAGCTTTGCTAAACTTACATGTGATTGTTTGTCGACATACTACGCCATTTATGACGCTAAAGTGTCATATTTGAATTTCTCTTGCTCCGAAATATCGCATTTATTTACATCATTTGTGAGGAAGATTTTTATTTCTTTACATTTGAATAATCACCTCCCAATGTTTGTCTCCATGGTTTTGACTAACCCTGGAATTGTATTGGTGATCTTTGGCCTAGCTTGGCACAGACAGGGATAGGAAAGGGGAAGGTAGAAGATGTGAGAAGTAGCTTAGCCAAGGAATAGTTCAAAAATACCATCCTGGCATTATTGGTCTGATGTTACTGAGCGAAATCCCTCAGGATGTCTGCCTGCTGGATTCGAGATCAGGAACTTCTGAATTCGAACTCCATATCAGCGAAGTTACGCACACTTGGTACACATACTACTTTATGTAAACATCAAATGTCTTCTTGCTATTTGAAATTCGGTTCATGTTCACCAGAGTGACATTAATCACTTACATTGATCAGTTCATTGATACAATTTATGTAATCATTATTCCATCATTTAAATAGAAACTGAACTCCTCAGGCTTTCAATGTCATTTGACATTGATGAGGGCAAAACCTATAATATAACCTAGTCACAAGAATAAGAGACGGTGTTTCTTGGCGAGAAGTCCTAGGGGACAAGGAATGAAGAGATAAGCCGACCAGGATCTTAATAGAAACGATCCCGTTATTTATCTGGCGAAATTAAAGAAATCCTCAGGCCAACACTGTTTCAACTGCCAGTGTTTCTGAACCCAATGGTGGGCCCCACATTTGTACTTCATTTTCAGTCGGTTGTCCGGATTCTTTTGGTCACAGAATGTATGCGTAAAAGTTTGTCTGATTTTCTTTTAAATACTTATTCGTTAAGTTGTTTATAATGAGAGCGCCCGACGCAAGCCAAAGTAATACTCACTCTTGTAATAATCATATTACGTACACCAGTGGATACGTGCCGGCCGGGTAGCCATGCGGTCTACGGCGGTAGGCCAAACACTTGAAGGTCCCGGGTTTGAATTCCGGCACGGACATGGATGTTTGTGGATTTTAATGGCTAAAGGGCGAAACGTGACGGGCCGAAGTCTAAAGTTACTAGAATGGCCCATATAAAAATAAAGTTTACCAAAGTTTTTCCAATTACAATTGGCTGTCGTAGCTGCTATACCGTAGGTAATATTACATCATGTTTCCTCTAAAAGTTGTTCCATTTTTAGTTCTTGTTCCAAAGAAGTGAATAGTGTGTGCGTGTGGGTGTGTGTGTGCGTGCAAAGTATTGCTATTCTGTTTGTTTTAATTATTCCAGAATTGATCCTAGGGCAAAAAGTGTGGCATCTTCCCTTAATCTACATATATGGAAATGAAAGTGACTGTTTGTGTTATCATCACGCCAAAATGCTTTGACCGATTGGAATGATTTTTCGCACATGATCATATATTAGACCAGTGTGCGAAGTTATCATATCAGTCGTCATCTTGGATTCAAAATGGCCTCGCAAAAAACATTTTTTACGCCGTTCGAGCTAGAGAAATGAAATTTGGTATGAAGGTGCCCACATCATCGCGAGTAGATTACTATAAATAGGGCGGCCCACCGGGGGTATTGGAACAGATGTGCACCATGTAGGCGCAGCCCCCCGGAGAGTCTGGTTACAATGAAGAGACAGCATCCCCCAAAACTCTCCAAGTTCGGGCCTAGCCCGCCACGGGGATGTGAGTATTGGTGACTGTTGCAAACATATTTTATTCACCCCGCACCGACGGTCGGACAAATCATATAGTATACTATAGATAAAAGAAAAGATAGGAATGCGTTACTATGTTGGATTTGCAGACATGTTACAATAAAGGGTGAATTCAAGGTATGGTTGAAAGAAGAAGGCCACGGCTGTAACTCCTTGAATGCACAACGGAGGTATATTGTATGTAAATACAAAAAGGAAGGCACGGGATGGAGATGCCATTGCTAAAATTTTAAACTTTAGAATGAAATATAAATACTTTCAAAGCTTAAATCATATTACTTTATAATATTTTACAATGTTCTACCTTATTTAATATAAAATCGCATTTTCAGCGTTCAAGAACCACTTTGTAAACTCTTAGATTTTATTATAAATTGTCAAGTAAAATAATAAACTGAATCGTATCGTTATTCGTCCATCATATTATGTAGACAGAAGAGTATCAGAAAAAACTATACCTAAATTTACCTCATTATAGATCCTTCTTGTGTATTAAATTTTATAAATGCTTGATCCTTTTTTATCTATAAAATATCAGTATCCCCATCACACAACATCTGTGTAATGTAAAGAATAAAATATTTATAATAGGATTAATTCGTACCTTCCTGACATTTAACTGTATTAAACTTTGGATGCTTTCAAGTTCAAACTTGTCTCTGAATATCGCTATTTCGTTTAGTGCTTGAAAGAGTTGTTCTTTGTATTTGAAGCAGAAAATTCTATGCGTGGTACAGAAACTCAATAAAACCATCAATATATTGGTTTATTATCTATTCTTTATACAATCATTTTCTGTACGTTTGTACCCCATTTTCTTCATTGTTACTACGACTCTTATGAACATAAACGACAATATAATTATCTACAACACGCAACTTCGAAATTAATTCAATCCTGCAATGTTAAAACGGACAGAAAAAGTCAGAAAAAAACCGATATGTCAGGAGAACAAAACTAGTTTGTCACTTAAATTGAATTCTATAAAATAAACTATCACTTCTCTGGTTCTGTTATGAGTCCAATGAAGATATCTTTCCACAATCCAAGATATTAAGAAACTAAAAATTTTGTAATTTACGGCCTAATTTCGAAATTTGACTTAGTCCCTTTTAACATAGTAGTCAATAAAAAAGTTAATGTTAATGGAATTATGTTAATATGAATATTTTGGTGTAATATTTATTCAAAAATAAACATTTCAAATGTCATTGCAAATGTGTTTGCAGATAGTTTTATAATTATAACAAAATAATGTTATGTTTGATTTTAAAATAAATATGTCTGCTTTGTAGCAAAATTTATCTTACTGCTTGAATCTTTACACTACTTGAACATGTGTTATCTTACTGCTTGAATCTTTAAACTTTTTGAACATGTGTTATCTTTTAGGGAAGCCAGTGTTAAGTATTTTGAACCAGGTGTGTGACGTACATATTGATATTTTTTGCAACTACTCAGCGCTGATACAAAAATATGCTTTTTCCGCTAGAAAATAATAAATTTGACGCCGAAATTGGGGAATATAATGATAATTATTTATTTTGTTAGTTTAAGCAATGGATTAACAAAACCCACAACGAGAAAATGGACATAGAGCCTGAACCCAGAGAACAACAGTTAACGAAGTTCCGAATTTTATGAACATATTTAAGCTCCCGGACGATTCGCCAATCACAAGAACAAATACAGAATTTTGTATAATTCATATTTTCATTCAATGTAGGTCAAGGTAATTTCAGACCCAATATTCACAGAATAACTAGGCACATACATAGCTGCTATAGATCGAGAACATCTCGAGGTAATTCAGACATCGCGTTCATCAATGGATCGAAACATTGCACCAGATACTTTGTTAAAAGAGAACAAGTAAATGATTTTAGTGCGTTATCTAATTAGGTTGCTATCATCGAAAGGTCATTCGTAGTTTCTGTTAGCATAGGTCGATGGAACATGGTCTCTGGCATAGATGCAAGGAGGAAAACAAAAAATGGGTAATTTTCACTTGGTCCCTTTTAATATTGGAGGATTCAATTTATGACGTAAGTTGACATATTTCTTTGAGTCTACATCAGTACTCCTTCCTTTGATTCATGGGACCTTACCATGTTGTTTCTGCAAAAGTAGAAAATTGAGGCGTATGAACGAACAAACGTCTATATGACCTTTTGGTGTAAGTGGAGCTATTTACGAAACAAACGTCTCTGATGTGTCCTTGATATGTATTTGCACTTGATTTGAGCATATTGCAACAAATGTCCTCGGTATTCAGAAATTTCTGAAGAGAAAAGCACTAGAGAAACCGTGGAACAAAAGTATATGTGCATACTCTTCCCTACACGCTTAAGAAGTAGGTGTGGGCAAATAATAGCGTAGCTGCTATTTTTACTGCTACTTTGGCTAAATTGCTATCTCTGCTACGACTGATGAAAAGTAGCACCTACATCCTTAACTGGTACCTGTCTCCGAACTTTGTAAAGGGTATAAACAATAGCTCACTGATGATAGTGTTAGTCACTCTATTCTGTTTTCAGTTCTTCAAAAAATGAACTTTTCACAGTGTTTTATAGACATGATGGCTTGGGTCATGATGACTTGGGACGCTATGTCAAACTATCCATCCATGGATAAATAGTCCATAAAATTAAAATCAACACAGGAGTTTTGCAAGGGTGCTCCTGTGACCCCTTAATGCAAAATATTACACCTTTTCGAGACGAGACACTCTCTGTACAAGATATTTTCGAAATGAGACAGCCAAAATCTCATCTCGTCGAAAAACACGGGCAGTAATGGCTTTTTGTTTTAATGGCACTGCAACCATGTACGACATGAATCAATTACATTTAGGTTCAAAAGGGTATAGATCATTCAGTCATGCATGCATTAGTCTTCTAATTGTAATTTGTGTGTCCTTAAAATAAACAGAATGCTAGTGTTTTTATTCGTGTACATTATTCATGTCGTATTGGTTGAACCACTAACTCCCATTTCCGCGCGTTGTTTATTATTGGATATATAAATGGATTTTGTGTGAGACTGCCATAAATGTTTTCTTCATATTTATTGAACACAATTATGAAGGAAACCGATGCCATTAACAGTTGTCCTGTGATTTTATCAACCTTAATGCATGTTTATAGAATACGCAAGTCATAACAAGGAAATGTTAAAGTCTCCTTACTATACGAGTATTCATATAGATCAGCTATCATTTGAGCAGTTACAAATGAAGTACCCAAATTTATAAACTAGAAGAATCTTGATCAGTGATGGCAGTTGGAGAGTTAATCGTTAATGTTTACTGGTTTTTGTGATAATGTTTAAAAGTCTGTGGAGACAAAAGAATGTTGCAAAAGCTCCATTTTAGTGGTTAATGTTATCACATGGTGGTATGCCATACAGTGTATGAGTATTTCCACTACATAGCAAGAATATTCGTCGATGGATAAAGAAGATGTTTCAAATAATCCAGGTATTTTCTGGTCTATACACGAAATATGCATCAATATCCAGTTGGGAAAGATTCTTGAAATATTGTCATTGAACCACGCATGCTTAGAGTTGTCAATATTTTCTCAATTATTTAATCCTTACAACGTTAAATTACTAGATGAACCCACACTCTGTTTATACTCATGGACAATTTTATTATTTTGTGAATAAATTTGGGATATTCCATGTTTATTGTTCATGAATCCTAGTATATTTTTCTAGTAAATATGACCGATATATTTCCAATATTCCTGAAACATTGATAGTTAAATATATTGTGCTACATGGTTTACGCAGTTTTCATTGTATTAAAATCCGAAAGATTGACTTCAATAATGTGTTTTTCGTAAAAGCTCGATTAGAGAAAAAATTATATTTTATTACATTCATTTCTTTAGTTCAGAATGGTTCGTTGTGTCCTCACTCCTCATATCTTGCAACGTTAATTTAACTCATTTCCGAACGTCATACAATGATGACATTTTGCACAGCGACGTAAGTCAGGTGACAATATAATATTACATTGTTACGTTCATGTATTTCTATATATTTTAGGAGCATATTTTGTTTTTTTATTTTTAATACGGACTTCTTTATCCCCAAATAAATACTAGCCTGCAACGATCTGACGTTTGACTGTTTTCAGAACACTTCATTCAGGATTTGGGTCACAGAAACATCGAAATAACTCGAAAAAAAAAATAATTTAAATAAAACTTTTTAAAGACATATTTTTCTTAAACCATTCGTATTAAAAAGGAAAAAAAAATGTTTATGCATGACTAAAAAGAAAAACATGGGGCGCGCCAATTAAAGAATTTATAAAGTGACCTGTATATGAGTGCGCGCCCCATGCTTTTTTAAGTCATGCATCAACATTATTTTTTTTTTACTTTTTAGTACGAATGGTTTAAGAAAATAAGGCCTTTAAAAAGATTTTAATTATTTTTTAGACTAATAACAGTACAAAAATCATTTATTTTTAACACTTCAATGGTCTCCTTAAGTTAAATTATAAAGCTGTGTTATACAATTGGACAATATTCTGTAGAAACATGATACTTAAAGAACAAACATTCAGAAAACTTTAAATAGAAATAAAATGTCGCAAATAATTATAACTACGTACTTATTGAATTCAATTTGAATTATATTTATGGCCTTTAGGTCTTTAAGGCTCAAGCCGAGATGGGGGAGGGAAAAGGGTTTGGGAAGGCGTTGGTCAGGGCCTGTGTTGTAGGTGACATCCCGGCATTTGCCTAATATGACTGAGAAAAAAACCTGGAAAACTACGTACTTATTGTTTCAACCAAAAGTATGTTACAAGTTATACACACGAACAGTTATTGACCTTCAGACATCTTTAGTTATTGAAATATGACACTTTTTGCTGTTGTTGAGGTTCTTTCTAAAAAATGTTTCTTACTTTTAATTCGAAGACAAATCATCCAATTTTAGAAAAAATGATTGCATCACCATTTTAGAAAATTTTTATTTTTCATACGTAGGTTTCTACATATCTAAAGATAACCAGAACCACTTTTGAAAAAAAAATATCCTCTATTTTTTCCCGGGGTGACCATGTTTCCAACATGACGGATGGCGTTTCTTGCTCCCGTGGACATTTACGGAAACCTGAATATCTTAAAAGCAAGAAGAGCTAGAGAGATGATACAAAAACCGTTGTGTAGCACCCAAAGTTTACTTTCAAGATCTGGAAGTAAATTTTATAGAAAATAGATTCCTTTATTCTAAAAATTAGGCTGAGAAATGAGTAACGAATTGTATAAAATTGGATTTGAAAACTACTTTTTAAGGGTGACGGAGCTGAGTATAAAGATACAACTTTTGTAATATTCACACCTACTAACCGAATGTCTGCATGCGTAAAATCATGGCTTTAAATCACACCCCTTTTTTCCAACGAGTCTTGAAACTTGGCCCTTCGCGTAAAAGTGTCCGACATCGCTATTAAATATCTCAGATCGGTCAGCATTAAAATACCTTAAACTTGAAGTCAAGGAAGCTTTGTATGTGCCCCACCCCAAACCGCAGAAATTGCAACTTTTATTTCGAAATGGTTTGACCAGTGTAAGTAGATTTTCTTCGTCATACTATGCAAATGGAAATTTATAGCCTTGACTAAGGCTGCCATTTTTTCTGTGACGCAGTTGAATATAAGACTGCAAGTTTTGTTATGTTTAGACGTAGCAACAGAGGATCTGCATACAAAAATATCATTGCGTTTAATTTCGTCCCCTTTTTATATGGGGTTTCAAACATGATCCTTTGCCGAAAAATGCAGGATTTATAGCTTAAATATCTCAAATGGGTCTCAATGAAAAAGTCTGCAATTTGGTGTCAAGGAAGCCTTGTATGTGCCCCACTAAAGCACGGATTTAGAAGGGGACAGTGGGGGTAATAGACATCTCCAAGATCTTCATTGATATATCCATTTAAAAAAAATCCAGCCTGAATGACGCAGAAGAATCTTGCTATCACTGCTAGAATTACATTCCTTTAAGGTTAATGTAAATCCAAGATCTCTTACAAAAGGTGGCAGCACTATCTGCGTATATGTCTAATGTATTTTTCTGGTTGCATGAAATTTCTATGTTCCTCCTACAAATTGAAGCCTAGAGAGTCCAAACTTTCAGGCAAGAAAGGTCATAACCAACTGAAGAGCTCTATCTGTGCCGATTTTTTTATTTTATTTTTGTTCATTGTTGAAGGAGCTTCATTGTTATATGATCTACAAGTTGCTATATCTTTGTTTGTGTTACGAAAGGAAGGAAGAGTAGTGTTAAATAATTTAGGAAAAACATGGTTACAGAAGTTCAACATATGCAAGGGAAAAGCACTTCATTTCCTCTTTTCGATTTTTTAAACATCCACCCATAGAGATAGGATAGAATAGAGGGAGCTTGAGACTGCTTTATGGGCGAGGGTAGTAAAGCCAAGAGACGCAAGGGACGAAGCATTTTCAACACACTAAATCAAATTAATTCATACTTGATACAGTGTTGTTCAAGGAAAAAGAATTGCAAACAGGTTACACTGTGAAAGTAATCGCAGGTCTGATACTACTTTACCCCCCCCCCCAAAAAAAAACTAAAAATCCTGGCTTGTGTAATCCTTATGTACATCCTGTCTTGTGTAAAATGAATTTTAAATTACACACAGAAAAATTCACACTGCCGTAACTGGGACTCGAACCCGAACCTCTCACTTTCCAGTTAAGTGAGTTATTATCCATTGCACCACCACAGCACACCTAACAAAATTTATTTGTGCTGATGTAATTTTCAACTTCACCTTAGAAGATGTATTTTGGATTAAGGAATAATATTATTCTTTCGTAATACACGAAATTGTATAACTTTTCGTTAAAAATAAAATGCTTGTCTGAGCGATGCTTTGCTTCTACTCCCGAAGGGATAGCTGGATCATTGAGGCGAAAGAATATTTCTGCAGAATAGGCTCTATACACACAAAATATTCACAGGTCCATTTGTCAAGTGAGAACATCGAACAATTTCAAGAATCAATGATAAAACACTAATTCTATGAATGTATGAAGTATTATTGTCAAAGAAGTTATCAGTGGCGGCCAGTGGTTGTCTCCACTGGGTGTTGCACTCAGGCCCGCAGCCACCAAAATGAGTAGAGGACTACAAGAATATAGGGAAGGGCTTGGGCTTACGAAACATACATAAAATTAAATATTTATATTGGAACAAGGAAAATTTTCAGGAGCTTAGCCCTTCCAACCTTAGCTGCGGGCCTGGACTTTCATGTGAGAGAGGATTGGGTAGCTAATCAGTCATAATCAATCAATGTATAGTTAAATTATGTAACGTATACACAAACGAAGTGACCAGATTTTCAAATAAAGAGACGTTAAGTCAACTAGTTACGATTTTGAAAAAACTTAGAAAAATATCGTAGCTTTGAGAATAGAATTTGATAGTTTGTTACAATTTTCGTGGCTAGAAATTTGCATGACTGTTATTGGTATTGTTAATATCAGATTTAGAAACTTTGAAGGTTCACTAAACATTTTCTCTAAGCTATTTTCAACTATAAAGTCGAACAAGCCTACAGCTTCTGACATTGATCGAAATTCTTCTGCCGAGTGGATTGAAGACAGTTCGTGAAGACTCTTTTTTGTCAAAAAATATAATTTGAATATAATGAATATAATTTCTCCACAGTTTGTTTTGAAAAATTCCAAAAGTTACTCGGAAATTTCTCTGGAGGAAACAGGATGACTACCATAAGGTGCCATGTGAATGTAAAGTGGGATTTTGTTTCTCAAGTAATCACATTGCATACTTCCTTTGCTTCCCGTACTCATTCCATTCTTCTCCTTTTTGATATCGTGTTTGTATTGTTTGTTGTGTCACTCGAATCATCAAGCTGGTCTGTTATACGTCTAATCACTTTTACTTTCAACCATGCTTTGGAGGTGGCTTGCCCCCGGAGGTTTTCAACCGCACCTCCGGAAGAATTACTCTCAATGCTTGTATTACTCATACGTATACTGAAATACGTATATAATAGCACATTCTATAAACATTGTTCATGTTATTTTGAGTTATTGTTAAGTAACATTATTGTTATGTTTTAGTACATTGGAGGCAATATACATTGTTAAAATTTTCGTGAGCCCCCCCACGATCCCCCGAACGAAATAGTCTGAAAGAAACACTGCGTCTAATATTTATTTCAAAGTGGAAAATAATCTTTTGTGCAAAATTCCTCGAATTTGAAGTTGATTAAACAAAATGTCCACAAGAAGCATTATTTTACTAAAAATAAAAAGAAGCCAGAAATTAAAATGGCTGCTAATAAATGTTTCCTTGAGTACTACAGCGCAACGGATTATGTTTGAAGTTTTCTTTCCCTCCATCTTATTCATGCATTGAATAATATCATTTTTATGTTCAAAGGTATTATTTACGCCTCTGGACAGGAAGTTCCACAAATATTACTAGCTCGGGTTAACGGTTTCTTAACGAATGATTCTAAAACTTTGACTTGCTGAGAACTGCCAGAGAGAAAGTACACACGCATTTCAGAAAAAATATTACATTTCTATTTTTAAAAGCAGCTTTCCTCATAAATAGATTCACTTGACAAGCGTAACAATGTATATACAAAGAATTTGAAATAGGACGTAACAATGCCATAGCTTTAAAATTATGATACGCTCGATATCGCTGTGTGGCCCGTTGTTTATCTATGACTTAATTCTTCCAAAAACCGTAAATATTGTTTGCAATATTTTCTATTACATGCAGAGTACGGTATACTACTATATGAATAACTCCGAAATTAAAACTTAAATTAAAAAACGGCGATAAGAAAGGTATAAAATTTAGTTACAACTGAAAGTTTGGTCCACATTTAATTAGATTGGAAATGGACATACGAGTTTAAATATTTGCTCTGGCGTCTATCTTTCCACGCTAAGCAATCACTCCAGTATTGTTCGTAGAGCACTTAAGTCGCGTGTGAGGTTCAGCATTCTGTGGTAACATTCAAAGGCAGGAAGGAACACATACACGCTCACATACACACATACATACACGCTCTCTCTCTCTCTCTCTCTCACACACACACACACACAGAGAGAGAGAGAGAGAGAGAGAGAGAGAGAGTAAGGGAGAAACTGCGTGTAAATGAAGGTCAGTAGCAAACGCCTGTGAAGCGCACCACGAGTGGATGCAATGGAAAGCTGAGGGGAGAAAATGAGTAGAAAACCTGCTGAGTGACTAGTGACTTTAAGGATGCAACAACTTTCTGCCAATTGTATTTAACATAGGACATGCTATTCCAACATTCAGCGAAGGGAGAGCAAATCTAGCGTGTTGGGCGTTCAAAAACTTGCTGAAAAGTTGCACACTCAAGATTAAACTATGAACTTGTGAAGTACTTTTTTTCTTCCTAAAAGGAAACTGTGGCTTTTTTGAACACCGAGGGATATAAAATTATTCATATTCTATATTTTAGAGTGATTGAAATAAAGTTAAATATTTTTTTAAAAAAATGGTGGTTGTGCTGCAACAGCCTAGTTGTTGTTCCATTTTTTGGTTTTTCTTCCCCTTTTATTTCTTTGTAATGTTCTGTTTCCTTTCGTGCTCTCCTTAGATTTTTTTCTTTGGTTTTAGACACGCTTTATTTTCGCTTTTGTTTTCAGTCTTTATCTATTCAGGTTTCCGTTAGTCACGAAGCATTGACTTGGATTCAGTGCTTTATTTTGATTGGATCCTAGCCAATGCTTGGCTTCGTGTTTCTTGCTGATTGGTGTGAATCAGCCTTCTTCTCCGCTTGATGGGAGAACTGCTCTCCCCGTCATGTTAGTTTCAGTTCCAATTTTACCGACCCTAAGGATGGATGTGTGGGCTTTCAGTTATTTGTATTTCCAGAGCCCTATCTACAATTGCTAAATATACACGCTAATTTTAGTAAATCGAAGAATATTCCGATACTATTTCGTCCATTCCGGTGGAATATATTTATGGTTTTACAAGAACTAAAATTGATACAAGTGCTAACAAGACTTTTCATCGACAACTCTATTTCCAAATTTTCACTTCATTAAAATTATTATTTTGTTTTTAAGATTATTTGTCTAAATGAGTATTATGTTCTAAATTCAGTTTGGGCCCTATTAACAGAATTCCTACATTTTAAGTATCGTGTCGTTAGATTCTAATAACCAAATGTCAACTTTTAGTCTCCCAGTTTCCAATTCTATTTAAAAATCCCGGTTAGCAATGTTAACAGCTACCATACATCACCGCTATTAGTCAAATTAACGATAATGTTTGTTCAACCATTTTTACGTACAACGTTTTGATAAATTTTGACTTTAATTGTAAATTTAAAATCTCGAAACTATTATTTAATATTGGATTCAACTACAGCCACTAATCTCCGTTTAATATTCACATTTATAACATTATTATTGCATATTTCAAGATTTATTCAAAGAGTAATTTGTATAATATAGTATCAGCTGTCATGACGTCACGCCTACTATAAGGCAAACTGATTTCTTTCTTCAAGGTATGTTTTGTATAATAACTCAATTTCTGTATGAAACAATGTGATAAAACCTTTTCTAAATTGAATAGCAATGTTTTTGGACTATCTCGTGAAGATTTCAGCAAAATTCATTAATTATTATAGAAATTATGAACACTTATATCTGCAAAACCAACTTTCGTTTTCGCTTAATTAATTCACAATGTGTAAAAGATACAACATACAAATTTGTTTCATTTCGACAGCACAATCTAAATTCTGTTCTGATTTTAACGAAATTATCAACTCCGAAAGCTTATATTGTGAAAAATCCTATGAATAAATTGGAAGTTTGAAATATTTCTATTTCTTCGAACATCTTGAGTTTCTTTTCAATGAACATAGTCTATATACAACTTCTCAGTTAACTAAGTATTACGTAAGGCATTAGTTGAGTATCCATATACAGTGTGTGATAATATTTGTGTTATGCAGTGATTTGTTTAACGCTTACCATGATATTCATCTGAATTTAACTACGAATAATTAAGTGAAGTTTGAAAGCAATTAATACTAATTTATTTCTCTGTTTCGGTTATCCTATCGTTTTGAGAGATGCGTTTTAATTCGATTAGGTTTGGTTCATAAATCTGTGGTCCAGTGGTAGGATTCTTTCACCAGCTGAGATGTGATAACTTGGGAAAAGAACTATATATTAATTTTTGCATATACTCCGTTATGGTATATGAAGTGACTCCAGTATGTGATGTAAATAGATTATTTGCATTTGCGTTATGACACGACGTTTAGGTTGAGTTGCAACCGCCGTTAGTGGTGTTCGTCGTCTTTATTTCAGGAATTGCGATTCCAGACTACAGGTGTGTGCCCTACTAAGGTCAAGATAAGACATGCTCTTTTGCCACCCTGTAGACTTCGAACTCAGTAAAGATGCAGTATGAGTCACACATGAATTGTTATGCGTATTATATAAGATTATTCCCAAGTATGGATTTTCATTTCTTTAACTATCGCTAATCTGAACCAGCTGGTACTTCAGAGTATGAACCGACGATCTAATTAAAAAGATTGGAGGTGTCGCCTTATTGGTATTTCTTCCCTCGTACTAATTTACTGTCTTTTAGCAGCAATCACAAGGATCTGGAATCCTCTTTCCCAGATATTCTTAAATCTGGAAGACATTTCTGCACCGCTCGTCTGGGGTGTAGAAAATGTTTGGAGTTAGAGTTTAGTTAGATGCGTTGCGTGGGCACTCTAGGTTCCTGGCGACCCTATTTATATTCCTGGATGGTTTGGGTGCGTGTTACAGTTTTGACTTCACCCAGCCAGGAATGATCTTGATCTTGGGTGTGTTGCAGTTTGGCTATTCCCAGCCAGGATCTGTGACGTTACAGTGCAACGGGGCAACACTGCCAAAGACCGCTACTGAGTTAAATAAAGTTTCATTTGACTGTGAGGACGGGATAATTATGTATATGAAATCCATTCGGCATTCCTTGTTTGTGAACTTGCTAATAAACTGATCAAGAGAGCCTCTTCACAGTTATTTCTCATCAAAATAAGCATCTCATTCACAGAGGTGAATTTAATAACACGGTAATGAAATTAACATCTTACCGGGGATCGATTAACTTACCAATACGGTAATTATAATACAATTTGCATCCTTACTTCCTGTATCTTTTATTTCTTTTCTCTTGACTTGCTGCTATGTTCTAGTATCGAACAGATGACAAAATTTAAATGCCCTAGTTCGCTAGTCAGTTAGATTTGCCGTGACAACTCCATAGACATAGGCGAGCTAGTAATTTTAGAACCAAAGACCTAGCGGTCTTTTAGCCCAAACCCTTCCATCCCACGCGCAACTGTATGTTATTATAGCATGGAGCTTTCTGTGAGACTCCAAGAAGCAAAGCCTTGGCAGTGTTGGAAAATACATCTAGCAAATTTTATTTCGCAAACATTTTCTGTTCAGACTGTCTCACTTTTATGTAAATTAATTTAACTCGTGCATATTACAATATTTATTCACAAGCTTAGACTTCGGTTGTAGTTTCAATAGTCTACAGTATACGCTCCTGGAGAAAGTTATTAATGAGAAGATGAAACCTCCAAAATAGGTATTGTTATTCGAAACAACAATTTCAGCGAATTGACAATGGGAAAATGTTTAAAATTGTCTCAGATATATTGTGCTTAATATGGTAGTCACACAACAGAAAAGTGTGTTTCGAGAAGGTTACTTACTGGTTAACCCACAGAACTCGGCATAGAGGGACTCTAATGGGGCCACACAGTATGGCTGGCGTTGAACCGTAAATTCGGCTTCATGTGCCGTCAGGAAAGTTCTCTCTATTCTATTTTATACTCTAAGGGAGGAACTTTCAA